>JANHQD010002193.1:1677-63975 GCA_024721195.1 Marasmius sp. AFHP31
AAAATCCGTCCCGATCTGCAAGTTGATGGTTGTGGAAGAACGATGATGAAGGCAAAGCACTGAGCGGGTGTCAAAGCTGTACAGATGTCAAAGCTGTACTGACCAGTTCCCACGCTGGTATGAACGCTAAATGTGCAGTGTCGTACCTCTTCCTAAGCCACTGCATTGAGATCCCGCCTCCATAACAATTTTACGCGCTATCCAGGACCCAAATTAACAATGTCCATGTCAAGATTGAGGGGATTAACCTGCTCAACAGGTTTCTTTACTTTTGCAAGGGATGGGAAAACACTACCAGATTTAGTAATCTATTGATGAATACATGCATGTCTACCGCGTGTTTTCCCCATGCTTTGCTAGCTCTCATCGCGGGCTTCGTGTTCTCGAAGTATATCAAGCCCAAATGTCTACTAAGGTGTGAAAACAGTTTCTCCTTCCCAGCTTTCGGCCTTCTGACGTGATTTTGTCCAGCTTGCAGGTATTGCTACCATATGACCATCTGGGTTATTCTCTTCTCTCAACGCGACAAGAAACAGTCAAAACCAATCACGAGTAAGCTCTGCATTTCTGGCTAGTAAACATTCATTCCTAACTATTCTTGTAGTGACAACGATCCGGACACGACGAAAGCACGCTCGCTCGAACGGACGATGGCCAAGGAGACAGCACGGTTGCGGACCCAAGAAGAGGGGGGAAATGGATGAACCCGACGCCGATGAAGATCAAGCTCCCAAGCGGCGGAAAAAAATCCAGAAAGCCTAAGGCTGGTGGCCCAGCGCCAAAGGGGCATCAGCAACAGCCGCAACCACAGCGAATCTGGCGGCGGGCACTCGAAAACCTCGGGCTCCCAAGCCAGTAGCCCTTGCAGATGCCACCTTTGACCCTCTGGGACTGATGCAACGTTCAGTTATACGATGAAAGTATCATAGAACTCCCCACGGGATCACTCGTCCGACTCCCTGAATTCGGATCTCGCTTGGTTGTGGGCGAAAGGGCCGAAAATAGTCATCCTCCGTCTTCTGCAGTAGCATAAGCTCATTCATTCGCAGAACATGATACCCAACCACGCCAATGGCGTCCAAAATCTCTTCGGTTTTCTCCTAGGAAGTAATCGTACGGGAGGGCTGGAGACTGTGATCGTCGTCAAGCACACTGTTTATGCCATTGCATGGTTGGCGTTGAATCAGAGCGTAAGTAACTCGCTCTAGCCGAAATGTGCTTTCACATCACTCACCACTTGAATCATCTCCAGCTCTCCCGAACAAGCTCAAAACCGTGCAAGACCACCGAGATTTTGGCACGGAAAGGATATCTCCAAGCTCACGCTAGTTCGCTGTCATACAGGTGCTCAGTTGAGGATCAGTGATAGAATCAATCTCAAAGACACCGCAGGGCTCCCTTACACTAAGCACGGTCGCGAGGGAGAAGCCTGTGGTGTTATCACCGTTCATGGATTTACCATGGCATACACAGAAACCACGCTCGACGTCCTATGGCAAGATGGGACTGAAGAATCTCTGCAAGCTGTTGACGTTATACCGTATCTGAATCCAGACGAGTATGATTGCTGGTAGAGTCTTTCACCCCCACTTGCTCAGACTACCTACTCAAACGGTCTTCTAGGCCCGGCGATCACGTACTTTGGAACAGCGAAGGCGTCAAACGTTCCGCAGTTGTCCAGACGGTAGACGCTATACAACGAACAGCGACCGTTTTGTTCAATGACACGGGGAAGATCGAGTTGGTATCCTTGCTAGAGCTTGATCCACACGGTACATCAGATACAGATCCCTACGCTCAATATAATCTCGACGGCCTAGGTGTTCGAAGAGGTGACTTCGTATTCGTACATCGGGAAGGGTCAACGAACGGCTTCGAAAGCCCGAGAGTGCCAAAAATAGGAGAACTAGAAGCGTGGGTTCGCGAGAACCCTTTTTCGAGCGGTCAGCTAACAGGATGGCGGAAAGAAATGTCGGAGCTCGGGGCTGAGATAGCGAATCGACGCAGTACAGATGGCTCGGAGGAAGGGCATATGTTGCAACCGGATGAAAAACTTGATTGGATAGACGAAGTGTCAGACGTAAGTCTTCTATTGTCTGTATCATTTCGTATCGAACATCCATTTATCGTGATTCAGCTCTTGTTAGATGGTACTGTCAAGGTGATACACCCAGACGGGACCAGTAAAGTATACCCTCTCCAACGGCTCACGAAGCTCTACGATGGTTTAAACCAACTCGAAGACGACTTGTACGAAGGCTCTGATGGGGAGAGCCAAGGTTCATACGACGAGAGAGAAGAATGGGCTATGAGCAAAGATGGGGTATGGCGTCTATTGAGAAACTCTAAGGAGCTCATTGCTAGGAGTAGGAGCTCCGTGACGTCGTCAGACGACGATGATTCCTGACGAGGCGTTGTGGGCTGCGGTCGTGTGTTTGGGGATTCTAGCGAGTATTTGGAGGTACGAGGAGAACAACGATGGACATGAGGGTATCAAGAACCTGGGAGCGAGGAAGGAGTTGTTTTACAATATCAAGGGGGAGCCAGATGAGGTACGTCCTTTTCATGGCGTTTCAAAACCATTTTGACGTTGGGTGTTCGTGTGGTTGTAGGAGCCGGAGACGAAAGCCATCCCGAGATCCGTTACAATCCCTTTCCGACAGGTCTGTATAGTTCTAGGGATACCGTTGCCTTACCTATCCCAGTCGGATGTTGGTCTACACGTCAACGTCTACGCCGGCTCCCCCCTAAACCGTCTTGCCTGGCTCCGCACATCCCACGGATTCCTCGACTCCATAGTCCAATCCCCGCGCACCCGTTGGATTCTCTTCAACGCTGGTAAACCCCTTGTCAGTGCCAGCTCGGGGACACAAACCTCAACCTCTCTCGCGTACCTCTCTACGACCTCTGTACGTCCCTTGCTCGGGAACCAACAGACTCTATTCGGGCAAGGCCAGCGCGATGATGATTCCCCGGTCAACGCGATGATGATTCCCCGGTCAACGCGGAGCAGTTGAACCTACACGCTCATGTTCTACAGGCGGCGAGACATCGTGGAGCACCGGTTGTGTTTTTAGGAATCCATGAGACAGGAGGGGAGCGTGTTCTTCCTGAGAAAGATGTGGGTGTCGCTTTGAAGGAAGGCGGGAGGGATGCCATTGAGCGGTTTTTGGAGAAGGACCAGGCGACACCGTATTTTGCATTGGATGTTGCTGACAAGGACCTTCTCCCGAATCCGGATCAGAGCAAAGAAGCTGCGATCCAGGATGTTTTGGATCGAGCTTCGGATGGTAAGAAATTGGAGTGGGTGGATCCGAGGGCTGCAGTGGGGAGTATGAGTTTACGGGAAGCTGGGATCTTTGCTGAAGCGAGAACTATGGTGGATTGAAATCTCCGGAACAAGGTGCGCGCCACATAACAAGCAGTTGTGCGACTTCTATCGTGCTCACTCTTCCGTGGACCGTGGTATAGTTCTGTCCCGGTTGTGGCTCGCGTAACTATTCGATGTGGGGAGGATGGAAAGTCGCGTGCTCTTCCCTCCTGCCGTGGAATGCGGGTGTCCAAGAATCGACTTGTCCCTCACGGTACGAGACTATCATGATTGTGAGATGTTCTCCCCATGCTCATCTCGCTCTTACAGCGTCGGACTGCATAATTACGCCCATGTCGATCAAACAGGAGACAAGATTCTATTGGGAAGAAGCGTGCGTAGGATTTGGATACCTAAGTCGCTCTCTGTGCTCATGCTTATCCCCTATCCAGAGGAAATTCCCTCCCAAACTGTATTCGGCCCGAGCGTCGACACGGCCTTCCCCTTCCTGCAACACAAAAGTGAGTATTCTTCTCACCCGAAAACCCAAATAGAGACTCACCTTTTCATCAGGGAACTTGGCTGCAGTTGAAGGCATCGGGAGCTCTGTCTACCTCGGGTCGCGGGGTGTACGTTTTGAGTCCATCAAATAAGAGGTGAAACATTGGTCCTCATCTGCTACGACACAGGCCCGCCCATACGCATGCGATCTCTGCGCACTCTTTCAATCGTCAGCATGACTTGAAGCGCCACAGGGAGACCCACAGTGGGGACAAGCCTTACACGTGCAACGGTGGTTGTGGAAAGACGTTCACGCGAAAAGATGCCCTCAAACGCCACCAGCTGTGTAGCCATACTTCTTACTGAGAGACTGGTTCTCGCTAACGCTGCGATGAACTCTAGCTAGTTAAAGGTTGTGGTCGACCGGAGGAGTGATCTTGATCGTCTTTCTTGGAGAACAAAAGTTCCTTCTACTTCCTGCCTTCCCTCCCGAGTCATAACTGCGTATGGTACACACACACTAATATTTGTACTTGTACGATTTTGTAAGTCGATACCGAACACGAAATTGACAGGAAATTCAAAACACACACAAAAAATACAATTAGTTGTGCTCTATCGTTTTCTCCAATATCCACGCATCGTGCGGCGAAATTCTTTTGTAGTAGTCCTTATGTATCCCGACTTCCTTGAACACCTGGACGTGAAGGTAGATCTTCTTGATACGGGGAGTTGTATGCGATGATGCCGCGTTCAGGATCTCTTGTAGGCTCTGAGAACCAAGCCCTCTCGAACGATAGGGCTGGATCGAGACCACAATTCGTCAGATCCCGTTCTGGATTCAATCAAAAAAATAGAAGACGGACCGCCAGCACACCCATTGTCATTAGGTACAAGTAATCTTCCCCATCTTTGCTCTCTACCCGACAGCAAATTGTACCAACTGTATCGGCAAGAGAATAAATTACCCTTTCCTCCCTTAGCTGAATAAAGTTTCGGGCAGACTGTTATCACCAACCCGGGACATCATTATAATAGACTGAAGGAAAGCATTTGTAAGTATAGCTATACTGCAAGACATGAGTACCCCGCGCACCGAGTTTGCAAAAGTTTTCGACCTGGGGATTCAGTATTCCCTCATAGAATTTCTCCGTGTATTTGATGGGAAATAGGACTGAATTCAACTTTCGAACTGTGCCAAGCCCGTGGCACTGGTTAGGATTCCCGCCGTGTGCATTCTTGTCTATTTTCTGATAACCAACAACTTCTCGTACTCGGAATATGCATATAGTGACAGAGACTTCTGCTCAAGCTCCAAACGGGTCGAAGCCAGAAGAATTTCGTCCCATAGCTATAACGCCCACCCACCGAGCGTATGCAAGCTATGCTGACCGCAGACGCATAATCCGGATCTGGAAGATACCTCGACAACACGGCTTTTAACAATGCCCTCAAATCCATCTCGATATCCTGAATACAAGTGCCATTTCCCCTCCGATATTCTCTGGGACCACGATATCATGTCGGACTACCGCTAGGACGCTAGGTTATCTCCTGTATCTACTTCCAGCCAACTTGAGAGTCGACAAAAAGCGCAAACAATGCGATCATCATAGCGACTGAATTGACATCGACGTATGGCTCCTGCACCACCGTCCCCACGCGCCGAACGGATCCGGAACCTCTTCGCCAGTTCCATTCACTGCCAGAGCAGAGTGAGCAACCGACCTCGGGATGTACACAAGCACCTCGAGAAGAACGGTGATCCCAGCACGTACTCCCCGCTCGCCGGATCGACAGGGTAGAACCCCATAGCAGAGAAGATGTACCATGAACTTGTTTGTCCACAGTCTTCGTTCTGACAGCTGAGTCAGGTTACCAGAAAGGATGCCAACACAATGAGAGAACGTACCCCACTCAGCCCCTCCGGAGTATTGTTAAAGTTGGCTTTGGCGAGCTCCCGAAAAGTCCGGTGACGCCAGCACATATAGGTACGGCGTATGGTGAGACGGCTTCAAGTTGACAGACACAGTCAGCCTTGCGCAACTCTTGAGAACACGAACACAAACCGTACCTCGTTCGTAAAATCAACCTCTCCACCATCGAAAAACTCATCCAAACTCTCTCTAAACGCCTCCTTCCCTCCCCTTCTTTCAACCAACTCATCCAACACATCACCCCAAACCAATCCCTGAGTGAACGAGTAAACTTCACGCGTGCCCTCGGTGAACCCAGCCGTCGTGGAGGGATTCATCGAGCCGTTGAGGAAGCGGGCTTGGACGTATCCCTGTGTTTTGCCAGATGAAGATGTGACATCCGGGTTCCAGACAGTCCAAACATTCGGGTGTCGAGAAATTCGGTGACGTTCTGGTTTGGGCTAGTGGTGATGTTTTCGGGAAGGAGGGAGGCGAGAATCGATAATACATGGTCATCGTCTAAGGTCACGTGGAAGTATGAGATTAGATTCGAAAAGGAACGGGATGTCATGACGCGGAAGACGTACATGCGTAGTCCAAGGTTCTGCTGACACTCTCGGAATGAACATCGTCTGCTACCCAGCCTTTCGTGGGGTCCATGTAAGTCGTAAGCCCAGCTCTTGCCTCGAAATCGACGCCCTGGGGAGATGCAGGTGAGATCGAGCTCCAATAGAGGAGATAGCCGCTTACCTCCTGGCGATCACTATACACCGTACTCTCGTCTTCAGCAGGTGGAACAGACGCATCCTTCCATACAGCCTCCCATATCATCTTTAGCTCGTCCTCAGTGAATGACGAAAGGTAACCCTTGCGTATAGTTTCGGCCAAAAGGGAATCCGCATGTGTCGAAATCATGATGTTGGTTTCTGTACCACAGAACATAAATCAGATTGGCAACAAAGAATGACCTTGAATGTAACCCTCACCGACGATGTTCTTCCACATAGGCAGCCATCCGCCTTCCTTGTAGTCTTGAAGCATGCTTCGTACGAGCCCAGGAATTCGCTCTGGAGCAAAGAGAAGTTGGAAAGGCCAGGCTGCTCGGTAGGTATCCTGTTCGCGCAATAAACATTGGTGTTCGGCGAGGCGTGCGTAGGATCCACTTACCCAGATAGAGTAACCGCTGTATGATTCGCCCTCATGAACGTTATTGTCATATGCAGAGTAATAAGAGAATTTGCTGGGATTGTCCGGAGAGACATCGTGCACTTCGTACGGGAACTGAGGGAACCGCAAAAAACGGGGATCAACAAGGGAGCGGAATGGAGGAAAAGACAGAAAGAGAGTGCGTACCTGCACAGCCCTAACAACCCCAGTCAAAAACACCGTTTTCGCTTCGTCATCGCTCGTCTCAATTTCGAACCGGCCAGCTTTTTCTGCCCATTTTGCCTCTGTCTTCCTTCGTGTGTCTTCGACCTCGCCCCCCTCTGGAATCTCGTTGTCAACGTTCCACCGTGCCTGGTCAATTGACAAGAGGGAGGTGCCGATCCGGAGGTCCACCACAGTCGTCTTATTCGTAGCCGAAGGCGCAAAACGCGCATACGCCGCAAGTTCCGTGCCAGAACCTGAGGTAGCATTTTCAACTGCGTCCGAGCCGTTGATTACACCAAACGAGGAGGCCGTGGCCGTGGTCGAGAAACGTGCGCAGAAGAATCCTCCGAAGTTCTTTGCGTTCTCGGCGATGGATGTTGGAATAAGGATGGTATCCTGCATCTCGTCGTTGGATCCGCAGATTTCCATCGCGTCCTTGTCAATGCTGACAGTCCCATTCGGAAAGTACTCGTGGTCGAATATATCTCCAGCATGGAATAGTGTCGATTGGCGGGTCACCGGGATGACAATGTACGGCGTTGACGATTCCTCAAACGTGAAACGGAAGTGGCCCACTCTCGACGTTGCACTCATCTCAACCTTGACCCCCCCTCCTTCCTCATCGGGCAGCTCGAGCTCGACACCGTAGGATCCCACCCCGAACTCTTCTGTACCGTTGACCACATCCAACGCTCGTTCCTCCCAGCCTGTCTTCACAACATCGCCACTCCCGGGTACAACTCCAGCCCATGCACTTTCGCCCATCCATATTGCCGGTTGTCGAGTTCCGATGAATCCATGTATTCTCCCGTGGTCTCTGTAGGATTCGCTATAGTTGAAGGCAGTTTGAGAGACCCAATTCTGTTGGTTTTGAGGGACCCATCTACAAGACCCGAAAGGAGGAGCAACTGAGGGCGATGTTCCGCCTGAGAGGTTGGGTTCTGGTCCTGTGTTTCCAATAAGGGGGTTTATAAAGGATGAGGGGAGGTTGAATGGTGATTCTTGAGCATAGGAAGATAAGAAGCTCAGGAAAATAACTTGAGCCCGCAGGCGAACCCTCGAGGTCATGGTGGTCGGGAAGAAAGACTGTATGTTGAATTTGAACCTCCAACCCGCGGTGCGCACATGACGAGTGAGGGTCGTATGATGAGTTCGAAGCTGATCTCGGGAGCTCTGTTGACGTTCGGATGGTTCATGTGGTCCAGCTATATTTTTTCTCTTCCCTACATCGGATATTCGAAGCGCTGAACGAGCCGCGAGGTATAATCCTATGCATAGGATGATGAGATAAAAGTTCTCAACGTGATAGTTCTCGGAATGAGGACAGCGAACCTGATATTCCTGGATTGAGAGCTCATGTCGCTGACGGCTGGTAAGTACCAAGTACAGGGCTTTCGACTTGGAGAGAACTGATCAGGATTCCAGAAGGAGGAGACTGAGAGTCATTTTTCACTCACCTCTTGCCTATCCTCAGAGATTGAATTTTTACAGGCATTCGCAGCTTTCCAACTTTATCATTCAGATTGAAAGCCATTTGAGTTCCGAAGAACAGAGGAAGATCGGTTGGTTGGTGATGCAAGGCAGTAGTAGGTCATGGCGGTTGTGATGAGAGTTGGTTCTGGTCAGAGTCCGTGCGCGCGCAGGCCTGAGAGCCTTCTTCATGTGACCATTCACGAAACATCGGAATTTCATATGAGTGTAGGTACGTGAAGGGTATATCCGAATTGTGCCAAAGAATGCACTGTACATTTATGTAGCTGAACACAACGTAGGAAAACAGAGAAATAAACAAAACACAGAAGAAACTACTAAAGCAGTGAAACAGTCCAGACCAGAAACACACGAACACACGACGGCCTACACCTCATCGAAGGCCACCATAATCCCTTCATTCCTTATCAATCGCACTCTCTCCAGTGCATTGGCGTCGATCACCGCCTGAGCCGGCCCCCGTCCAAACTCGTACGGTAGGTGCCTTGTAAGGTGCATACGAGTCAACCGACAGGTGGTGGTTGTGGTCCGGCCCGATCTCGAAGAAATTGCATCCAAAACCGCCTCGACATTCTCGGTTGACATCTCCATATCTGACAGAGTCAGATGAGCCGACTGGAGGTTGGGTAGGAAGACATGACGCTCCGAGTCGGACCCCGAGTCCGACTCTGCCTTCAGCTTCGAAAGGAAGGTCGTAAAGAAATGATTGATAGCGGGAGTGAGAAAAACATGATAGCTCTCCCTCTTGATAGCCAACTCGACATGGGTCAGCTTGGAAAGGACAGGAAGTGTGGACAATACGCTGTCGATGTGAATGGAATCATCCTCGTCGTCCAGCCCAGGCAGGTCGATGGAGAGCTTTTCAAGCGTCCTTGAGCATCGCTGAAGAAAGTCGGAAGACACTGAAGTCCACCCGTTGACGTTGAATGTCGTAAGACCGGGTAGGCTCAGCTTCGGGAGGCAAACCGCTACCAAGATATTGTCCATACCGATATCACTGGCGTCTGTTCCCTCAAGAGAGAGACAACGAAGTGATGAGACTTCAACTGGGTGTTGTAAGATTGGAGGAATCGGACCTATGGGTTCGTCAGGGACTTCCCAGGCACCCAAAGTCAACTCGGTGAGCGCGATACAGCTCGGGAGAAGGTGAAAGAGCCCTTCCACGGAGTCTATGTCATGTATATGCCGGATAGTCATAGATGTTAGCTGCCGGTAAGGCAACCAACTCAACGGAAGGAAATCCTCCAACGTCAGATCTATGAGTTTGGGCGCTGAAAGGACGTAAGGCCAAAACCATCCAGGCTGGTCGGTTTGCTGGACTAACGACTGGGGAACAAAGGAAGAATGAGCGAGATGACGATAGGATATCAAGTTTGGTAGCTCTATTCCCTCAAGGTGGGGCATCTCATCCGTGCTGTCGAAACCTATCGCGAGTTCCCTGCATCGTCCAAATTGTGAACCAAGTAGTTTCCACGCCATCTTCTGTTTCCACGTAAGGTCTCCATATAGGGTGTGGCCCTCATCCGGGTCTAAAGAGAGGCTCAACGACAGCAAGTGTGTCTTAGAGCGTCGTAGATACGTTTCAAGAAGAGGCATGGGGTCTACCCGCGGCCGGGCGGTGAGTTGGACACTAATCGAGGACCAGAGTCGCGAACAGCTGTTGGCGATATTCCTCCACCGAGAACAAACGTGCGATACAGTAAGAGCGGGCGTCTCGAAGACCGCTGGCCAGCCGTCGACCCAAGGTGCGTTCCGGTTGTTATCCAGACTGAACGAATACTCGTGCAGCGACAGGCAGAGAATGGAAAAGACGAGTTCCCAAATCTCAAGTGGTATCCTTCGCTGTGCGGATATCCCCGACCGGCACCACTCAACATTAGACTTCAAGTGCCGTTCCCCATCCTCCAGCCGTTCCAGCTTGCGTCGAAGCGCCGAGATTTCGTCCTGATATCGTGCAAGTTCCTTCTCTTCTTCCTCCAGAACACCTCTGAGATGTGCAACCTCAGCGTGAGAGGGAACATATCCTGAATCCCCGAAGCGAGCGTCCAGGATACGCAACGGCCGTGCATTGGTGGGTTCCTCCTTTTCATAGCAATTTGGGCACAGGTATAAGCGCTGTTCTATCATTTTCGTGGCCCGAGAAAGCACGATCGAAGATCTATGAGTCAAGTAAGAGACGAGAAGAAAAGGTTAGTCAGCCATGATGCACTAGAAAAATAGGCTCAGACCGCGCACCCGATGCCTCGTAGAATCCCAGCCATAACCAAAGCTCACGATTGGACAAACGATCGAATTTGATGGCCTAGTACCGATTCGCGTATCAGAAAGGAAAAGTGTTGAGATATCTGGATAGACAGCGCACTTTTGCCGTTTTCCAACAACGGAGACCTTTCAGAGACAGCTCAAGAGGGTCTGATAGAGAGTCAAGTCTATGCAAAACGGAAGAGTAAGTATGATTGTGGAGCTGTTAGTAGAGAGCTAGAAAGCTTACAGTCTCGGTATGGCGATGGTAATGGTTTGAGTGAGTTTTGAGTAAGTGACGGGTTTGGAAGATCATGATGTGCCACTGTAATCACTAGCCTCGTGGAACCAGGTCGCCGTCCGTACGCGCGGATACTAGATTGAGCGCCTTCTTCATCTGGGCTGTCAAAACAATGTCAAAACATGGGAACTTCAAATCAAGTATAGGTAGGTGATCATGCACATGAAGCGATGTCTAAATTATGACAAAGAATGTACTGTACAGGTTGGAATGCAACATAGATCAACCAAAAACATAGAAGGAAACCACTAGTAAACGATGAAACAGCTCAGATCGTAAACACACGATGGCCTACACCTCATCGAAGGTCACAATAATCCCTTCCTTCTTGATCAATCGCACTCTCTCCAGTACATTGGCATCGAGCACCACCTGAGCCGGCTTCTGTTTATACGGTAGGTGCCTTGTGAGGTGCATACGAGCCAACCGACGAGTGGTGGTTGTGGTCCGGTCCGATCTTGAGGAAATTGCATCCAAAACCGCCTCGACATTCTCGGTTGACATCTCCATATCTGACAGAGTCAGATGAGCCGACTGGAGGTTGGGTAGAAAGACATGGTGCTCCGAGTCTGACCCCGAGTCCGACTCTGCCTTTAGCTTCGTAAGGAAGGTTGTGAAGAAACTACGGATAGCGGGAATGAATTCAAAACAACAACTCTTCCTTTTGATAGCCAAGTCGACATGGGTCAGCTTAGGAAGGAGAGGAAGTGCAGACAACACGCTGTCGATGTGAATGAAATCAGCCTCGCGGTCCAGCCCAGGCAGGTCAACGGAGAGCTTTTCAAGCGTCCTTGAGCATCGTCGAAGAAAGTCGGAAGATGCTGAAGTCCACCCGTTGACGTTGAATGTCGTAAGACCGGGTAGGTTCAGTTTCGAGAGGCAAACAACTACCAAGTCATTGTCACGGGCGTATTTTCCATCGAGAGACAGACAGCGAAGTGATGAGACTTCAACTGGTGGAGGAATCGGGTCTATGAGTTCGTGAAGGGCGTACCAGCCACCCAGAGTCAACTCGGTGAGCGCGATACAGCTCGGGAGAAGGTAAAAGAGCCCTTCCACGGACTCTATACCACGCATACACCGGATAGTTATAGATGTTAGCTGCCGGTAAGGCAACCAACTCAACGGAAGGAGATCCTCCAAGGTCACATCTGTGAGTTTGGGTGCTGAATGGACGTGAGGCCAAAACCACACAGGCTGGTCAGTTTCCTCGACCAACGACTGGGGGTTGCGATGCATGGAATAATAAGCGCGATGACGATAGGACATCAAGTTCAGTAGCTCTATTCCCTGAGGCTGTGGCATGTCACCCGTGTTTTCGAAACCTATCGCGAGTTCCCTACATCGTCCGAATTGTGCACCAAGTAATTGCCACGCCTTCTTCTGTTTCCACGTAAGGTCTCTATATATGGTGTTGCCACCCTCCGGGTGGTCTAAAAAGAGACTTAACGACAGCAAATGTGTCTTAGAGCGTCGTAGATACGTTTCAAGAAGAGGCATGGGGTCTACCGGGACGGTGAGTTGGACACTAAGCGAGGACCAGAGTCGCGAGCAGCTGTTGGCGATATTCCTCCACCGAGAACAAACGTGCGATACGGTGAGAGAAGGTGTCTCAAAGATCACTGGCCAGCCGTTGTCCCCAAAAGGTGTGGTCTTGTCGTAATCCAGATTGAACGAATACTCGTACAACGACAGGCAGAGAATGGAAAAGACGAGTTCCCAAATCTCAGGTGGTACCCTTCGTTGTACGGATAACCCCGACCGGCACCATTCCACATTAGACTTCAAGTGCCGTTCCCCTTCCTCCAGTCGTTCCAGTTTGCGTCGAAGTACCGCAATTTCGTCCTGATACCGTGCGAGCTCTTCTTCCTCCTCCTCCAAGACGCCTCTAAGGTACACGACTTCATTGCGAGAGGGGGCATATCCTGATTCCCCGAAGCGAGCGTCCAGATAACGAGGCGGTCGAGCATTGGTGGGTTCTTTCCGTTCGTAGCAACGTTGGCACAAATATAGGCGTCGCTCTGTCATCGGTGACACAAGCTCTTTGAAGATCTATGAGTCAAGGAGGAGGCACGAAGAAAAGGTTAGCTACGATGCAGAAAACAGGCTCAGACCACGCACAGAATATCTCTCAGAATCCCAGCCAAAATCAAATTTCACGACTCAGCAAGCGACCAGACTTGATAACCCAGTACTGATTGGCATGTCAGGAGGGAAAAGTGTTGAAATACTTAAGTGACAAACGTACCCTTGCCGTTTTTCAACACCAAAGGACTTTCAGAGACAGTTCAAGTGGGTTTGTTAGAGCCTGGTTTATGCGAAGCAGAAGATTAAACACAATTGTGCGGCTGATCGTAGCGAGCTAGAAAGCTTACAGTCTCGGTATGGTGATGGTGAGTTTCGGGTTCAAGGTTGTACATGTGACCCATTTGGAAGATGTGACCCACCTACACCCACACGTGCACTGTCATCTCGGGTGGCACCAAAGGCCCAGCTAGCGACAGAGTTTACCGAAAAAAGTATCGGTTTCAATGTCACAACTAGACACATGACGGTAAATATGTTTTACAGCAAAATAACAAAACAGTTCTATGGAAGGAACAATGTTCAGAACTAATGATCTACATAGCAGACCAGAGATCTATGTAGACCAGATCACGAAACGGCCGAGCAAGCGATGGAAATCCTCGAGCAATACGAAGTTGGAGATATCAAAAACAACGTGGGTCCCCCGCTTTCGAAATTCTTGCATTCTCTCCCTTGCTTCCTCCGACACCACAAGGCTCGGTCGCTGGTCGAATTTCCATGGTTTGCAGGCAGAGAGGTGGAAGTATTTGAGCGAGCAGTAGGCTTGCTCCGTCTGGAGGCGTGAGGAAACCACATCCAGCACTCTGTTTATGTGCTCGTTTGGATCAACGTCCGAAAACCTAAGACGAACTGACTGCAACTTCGGTAAGGTGAGATTACAACGAGTCGCCGAATCCGATGATACGCCCAACCAATTTAATTTCGAGAGTAGAGAAGTGAAAGTGTTGGTGACTATATGAGAGGGAACATCCCGGTTGGGAACTCTAGCCAGGGTCAACGCAAAGTCGGTGAGTTGGAAAAAGGACGGGAGTAGGTCCAAGATACAGCCTGGTGAGTCGGTGCCAGATTCAAATACACAAAATTTGATCGTGAGGGCTTCAAGAGTAATGGCACACCGCTGAAGCATGGTTGATAGGGCTGGAGGCCAGCCAGAACATGTAGCCCTGAACTTCGTGAGGGAAGGAAGGATCAGCTTCGGACAGCAAATTTCCAAAGCTGAAACTTCGGGAACAATACGTAGCGAAGTCCCGAATGTCAGTTCACGAAGGGAGGGTAGTTCAATTGCGTCTGCTACAGTGGGCGGACAGTAAGGGAAATCGAGCGAGAGCGAGACGAGCGCCCTGCAACTGGGGAGAATCCGGAGAAAAGATTCAACGGAATGAGGTACACGGTGGAAGACCGTCAATGATATCAATTGGCGGTATGGTGCAACGATGGGAGGCAATGACCTCGCAAGATCAAGGACTCTGAGCTGAGGTGCACCGTTGATAGCTTTCCAGAACCAATCAGCCTGAGGCCCGCGTGTCCCTGGTGGATCCTCTACCCTGTGATGCTCTGGAACCGAATATTGGAATGACATCAAAAATGGGAAGGCTAGATTTGGAACGGCTGGAAATATGTCCATGTGTGCCACCTGTAGCACGAGCTTCTCGCATCTTGCGAGATGTGGAGCCAGGAGATTCCATGCCTCCAGCATCGGTGGTAGGAGAGCGTTAGAGTATCCCCCACCGTCATGTGAGAGTTTGACTGACAGAGGACAAGTTCCAGAATACTCGAGGTACATCCGAAGGAGGGGTGCGATGGTGTAACGAATACCGAGCTGGATGGCGATGGAAGACCAGAGACACGGAGACCCAATTATCATACTTCTCCAGCGGGAACAAACTCTGGCAATGTTGAAGGTCGGCGTCTGTAGGAGCGCTGGTTTTTAGATATCACCAAGTTCACGGTCGAGTTTGTAGTCAAGGTTGGAGGAATGTTTGTGTAGCGAGGAGCAGAGGGTGGAGAAAATTGTTCCCCACAGCTCTGCTGGAAGTTGTCGCTGAATTGAAAGCACAGAGCAGCGCATCTCCATATTGCTCTTCAGCGCACGCTCACCCTCTTCCACTAGCTCCAATTTCCGTCGCAGCACCACGATTTCGGCTTGATATCGTACTAATTCTTGTTGGTCATCCACCAAAGAGCCTTTCACCTGCGCGCGTTCACTCTCGGTAGGAACGTAGGACGAATGAAAGAAGCGAGCGTCGACATAAGGAAGGGAAGGAATGTTCGATGAATTGTTTCGCTCATAACATTCATGGCACAGAGCAAGGTGTAACGGCATTGTGGCTACTTGAAGTTTTGCGTAGCACTACCTGTACGGATCTTAATCTTGATACTGCTCAGAGCGGTAAAGCAAGTCATTCAGAGGGAAACATCCAAGAGCTAGTTATAGTAGACGCACCTGCTGATCTAAGAATCTAGATGTCTGCTATAAACGCTGGGATTGCTAATGAAGAAATCGGACCGTTTAGTTTCTGTAGATTGCAAAAGACGAAGGCGAAGCTTCTCCAATAGCAACTGAGGAATCTTGCCGATGGTGATGGTGAGAGAACAAGAAGCTCAGGGAAATTGTGCCCCACAACCGCCCACATTCCGGCCCGTGAAAGCGGGTGTTCTTTGCCGGCTCAACCAGGCTCCAGCCAAGAGATTCTACTTCAGGCCGCGGAGGCGACTGAAAACGAGCCCAAAAAATCACCGGAAAAGCCCAATTGGTAACATTCGATCTATGCGTGTACATACTGTCCAAAACTACGCTACATAAATAAGTTATGATCATCACAAACTTCACGGTTTGTCCAAGGTGATATTATGCATCGGCGTATCTCCCGCTCGGTAGGAACTCGTCAGAATGGTTCGAGGTTTTGACGTTTGAATACATCTGCGCCATCATATTTTCGTTGGTCTTGCCATCGCGCACTTGCAACAAAAGAGCTGGGTGTGCAACATTCCAGGTGAAGAACGCCAGGAAAACCATCGCAGCGTCGAAGACGTCTAGAATAGCGTATTATGATGAGCCTTATGAAAAGACAATGAAAACGAAGATCGCTCACTGAACAACCATTCGGTGCGCATGATTTCGCTGTCCCAGCCTCCACTGAGTTCGATAAGTCGGTAGATACCGCTGGGGACGCATTCAGGTGAGTCCCTCAGGCCATTCTATAACGAAGAAACTACTCACCGTACGAAGAGGAGAGCGGTAGTCGTCCCCATAGCGAGGAGCAGAATCTGACGGCGAGTGTCAAGCGGGAAGCGCGCCGAATTCGAGGTGACCGTCTTCTTTCGGTGCGGCCTGTCCCGAATGTACCTCAAAGTGAACTCGCCCACCAAGACCACGAATATGGTCATCATCACTACCGGACGGGTTGAGGAAGGGATTTATTGGCATTCGATACGTAAATGACTCACCCACTTGCAAGATGATACCTGCGATCATGAGGTTTGTTCCCTAGACGGTGGATACGGTTAGCAGTGGCAATCTTTCCAGAAAGTCTGCACCGGGGGCTTACAAGATCGAACATCTTGTCTCCACTTTTGGCCGTCGAAGCGAAACCTCCTCCAGCACCCTGCAGTGCCAACGAAACAATATCCTTTTGATGAAATCCCATCAACACTCCCGGATTTTATGGTCTACGGGTCAAATCTACTCACGCAGCCCAGGAAGATGTAGGAGTCTTCAGAAAAAATGCGTCAACCCTTAGTAAAGAGCTTCTAGCGTAACGGAATAGGGGATTACTTACAAAGATTCGGACGAAGGCGACTGTACTCAGTCCCCAGGAGAGTAACGAGACGCCCGAAAATAACAAAATTGGCAGCCAGAAGAGGTGTTGGGCCAATGATAAGGCAACATATCCTGAGAGTGACGGGTTGGAGAAACGTGAGAGTGAGTCGAGAAAACGAGGGTGATGACACAGACTGCATCATGAAAGCGTCCCCGTTACGGAGGCTCTGATTAGACCATAGCCTTCCTACCCATCCCAAGAGCTCTAAAAATGCAGCAAGAATGACGGTCGGTGCGAGGAACCAGTATCGACTATAGACCATTTGGAGGAGATGCATTCCTGATCGCTTGGAGATGAGAGAGGAAGGGACGGGAAGAGTGGAAACAAATGCTCACCGAGAGTCGTGGAGAACAAGGCAACATAGATAACGCAAACAACGAATGTCGGGCGGTACCCATAAGACGAGTGGGCATCGTCTAATGGTATGTGAGTCGTCGTGGAATTCATGATGAGGAAGGAGGGGGAGAATGGGATGAAACGACGAGGCCGGATGAGGAGACTTAAATACACGAAAGCCGCGGTGAGTCTCACAGATGGAAACTAGGCAGCTGCGATATCAAACAGTTTGAAGTAAGTTCAATCCTGATACACTGTGGCTTCGCAGTCGGTGCACAGCTTCAATAGAAACAGGTAACGACGATGAGCATTATCGCAATATTTTCCCGTGATACCGAGATAAAACTTCGGTTCGGTTAAACATCCTGAGCGTCACGTTCCTCCCGGGTGTCATGGTCCGATGTTGAAGCCTTCATAATCCAGCTGGAAACCACAGACGTCGACGGCAGACAGACTACTCGCTAGCGAAGCCTTTGGGAACTAGAAAAGTGATCGTGAGACTCCTGAGTTGGCAGCACAGCTTCAGCATGGTAAACCCAGCAACCGCGCAGCATAGCCAAGTTGGAAGTTGCATGCGTTCGACGAGAAATCTATACCTAACGAACGCGAGCAACGTATTCTTGCTATCCTTGCTGCGCATTCAAGAGGGTAACCATGGCACACTGTGATCGCAGTAAATTTCTTTGTCCCCCGCGAGCACAACCTTGAACGCGGAATTATAAAAGGCCCATAGAATAGAATACCCCCAAGTCTTGCAAGTTCTAGAGTCCGCTAGAAAGTCATCGGAAAAAGACAAAAACCACAGGACTTGGGAGACGATAGCGCGCTGGACGAGCCGCTTTCGCCCATCAAACGAGTGGAATTTGACTTATTGTATCGGAGTTGCAGGGTCTGTGGCAGGCCTGCCGCCTATCGTCGGCGTCAGTCCATCTGGCAGTTTTTTCCAAGGTTGAAACACTTACACTTGCCCGCTTCCCCGTAACAAACGTTTCTCGTGGACTACAGCTTCAGCATTCCCCACCCGATTGCGAGCGTTAAAGGAAGAAGGAGAACCCTTCTAAGACCAAGTTTCTTCGCCCGTCTTTGTCACCTGCTTGAGGTGTTCAGAACGAATATCGCACGGCCGACTTGGGCGAGGTTAACCCGTTAATAGAATGAGCCGAGATGAGCTGAGCTGACGATTGACCGATATTACAGCTCACTGGAAGTCTGACACTACCGTCAAGCTTTCAGCTTGTACATGGCTGAATCCGACTGGCGATCCTACATATGGGCACCGGTGGACTGGAAGAGGAGACCAACCGAAACTCCGATGAATGATGTCATCGAAACAAAAATTTGACTTCTAGCCCACCGCGAGGGTCGAACTCGCAGCCTTCAGATGCCTTTACAGACCGTAAAAGTCTGACGCTCTATCCGATTGAGCTAGGCGGGCATGTCATTGATGAAGGAATGTCAGTATATAGCGGTCCAGATTGTTCGGTATTTGACGGCGGCCTACCCTAAATCAAGCCTATCCCTTCCGTTGATCCGACACCCCGAATTCTTCTTTCGCCAAGTCCGTGACCAGGCTGTTCAGATCAGGTTCTATCTTATCTTTCCCACTCGGTCGTCTTGTCTTCCAGTTCTTCTCAAGTCAGGATGATCCCAATTGAACCGTCTCAAAAGAACAATGTGCTCCGAGATAAGTAACAACGCACCCGTTCAAGAAGCACTGTCCGATGTGGTCCCTACCAAGGCTTCCACTAAAGTCGAGCGCCCCCAACGCGTTGTAGAGAATCATGGGCCTCCAAATGGTTCTTGGTATCGAACCTTACTGGTGAGTTTGTATTCACTTATTTCGACCGCGACATGACCTCCAGGCCTGTATCTTTCCGTTATAGGTATCGACAACTTCTCTACATGTGATCATGGCATAGGCCCAAGACTCTCGACCGAATGGTACTCAGTATCCTAACGACCATTGGGCAGAGGTAAAATCGATTACTTTTTTTACTCATGTACCTCTATGACGAGGATGGTTGAACCGTGCGATAAACGATTACTGGTGGCTATCCTGTGGTTCAAGAAACCAGGGTGAAAGACAACGAACTTGTCTAGTATCTGAAGCTCATTGGTCAAAGTTAGATCTCAAGGTGTGCCTTCACTCTAGCATGTGTCCTCCCCAGAATTCAGTTGTCTGAGGTCTCGAGAACAGACCCGGAAAAACCCTTCCACTGACCTTGCGTTATCAATGACCGGTGTTCGCAATACTGGGGTATGCCGATCTCATCCTCTCTGGAGCCGAAATTGGTTGATGTGGCAAATGTATAGTAGCCTCTACAAGGTCTTGGTACCATGTTTGCCGCCGAGTTAACAACCGGGGCATGTGAGCGAACGCCACTTCGAACTTCGCCAGTAGCCACGCTCGGTGAGTCCCGAGCTTCCTTCACTCATCGGCTATCGCGACCTTCCTGTTGTCTTCTCCCAAGATCCAAGAACGATTTGTCGAATTTGCTAGGTTCGAGTATCATCTCGATACATAACATCCCTTTGACTTGCAAGCCAAGTTTTGCCAAGGAACTTCGACCCTACTGCCGCAACGTGCAAGACCAAGAACTTCTCGATCCTGCAAAGGTAGCAAGTGACCACAGGGTGGCGTATGCTGCTGTCTTTTAGAGATAAACTATGAACAGCTTACATTCCCTCCTCCGCACCTCATCCATATGTTACCACTCTATCATCTTACTTGGCTGACGGTGAAGGGCCTGTGGAACATGTGGAGAGCATTGTCACAAAGGTATAAATGCTCTGTCTGTGTAGGAAATGAGCAAGCCAGAAGTGCCTCCCTAGTACCACGCTCAGTCTCCACCTCCAGCCTTATTGCCATGTTCGCCGCTTCTTTTATCTCCCTCGTTCTTGCTAGCGCTGCGCTCGCCGGTCCTATGAAGAGGGACGGAGGTCTCACCGTCAACATCGCTGGACCGTCCGATGCTGGCTCAGCTGATGATCTTCAATTCTCAGCAACAATCGAGAACACCGGTAGCGAAACCGTGAAGATTCTCAAGTACGGTACCATCCTCGATGACCTCCCCACACGCTCCTTCAAGGTCACAAAGGACGGCGAGGAGGTTTCCTTCACTGGTATCAAGGCATGTGTTTAGGGGTTTGCCCGATCATATCAAGGCTAATGGTTCTCACGACTTAGGCCGCCATCGACCTCGAGGCTGCAGGAGAGAGTGCATACGCCGTCATCCCTGCTGGCGAGTCCATCACCGTCAACCACAACAGTACGTCTGGATTCACAATTATGTTGTGAATATTCAATACTGAGCCGCGAGAACAGTCGGCAATCTCTTTGACTTTGCCACCGCCGGCGCCGGCAACTTCAAGTTTGAACCTCTTACCGGATTCCAGGTCTTAGGATCTGAGGAGGCATCCTTCGCTCCCCTCGAGGAACTCGAAGTCAGCTCAAACGCTGTAGAGGTATCCGTTTCTCAGCTCGAGAAGCAGGAGGTCCCCGTTGAGAAGCGTGCAACCAACATCTGCCCCAACGCTTCCCAAAAGAGCTTCATTGATGCCGCGTAGGTGATATCACCAGAATCCTTTGAGACGAACTCTGATCGCTACCATACAGATACACTGAGAGCAAGCAGATGGCCACCGCCGCTGCCAACTACATCTCCAGCAATGGCGCCAACTCTCTCTACACATCTTACTTCAAGACCAACCCCACCACTACAATCAGGAACGTCTTTACCTCAGTCGCAAACGAGAACACCTCCAGCAGGACGTGAGTTGATATCGCTTCGAACCTGACTGAAATGTACGCTGACGTTGTTTTACACCTAAAGGATGGATTGCAGGGACACCTACAGTGCTTGCAGATCGGGTGTCATTGCATACGCCGTTGTTGCGACTACGAACGTAAATACTCGTTCAATCCCTTGAACGGACGGGAATACTAACACTCGTGCTTCAGATCTACTTTTGCCCTATCTTCTTCAACCAAGTCCCTCAAACCAGGCTTTGCGGCGGTGGTACAAGCGTTGCCGCACGCAACCTTCGTGGCGGAACCATGCTCCACGAGGTAAGCAGCATCCGCAAATAACGTATTTTAGTAGCGGCCTGATCTGACTGCTTTCGCAACTGTAGATGACCCACGCTGTTGCCGGCACTGATGATGTCGTGTACGGATGCGCCGCCGACCGAGGCCTGAGCGCTGCCCAGCAACGCATCAACGCTGATAACTACAACGTTAGTTCATATCTCTCTAACCAGTGTATACGGGACTCAAACTCACTTCTCTTATTCAATTTTGAAGTGCTTTGGAGCTGAGGTCTGGCTCGCCACTCGGTGCTAAATGAACATTCCAAGGGGGTGTATACATCGACCACCTAAGGCTTGATAATTGAATTTTCCTTGTATAAGATGTCTATACCCTTTTTGTATAATCTGAAGTAGCTTTTCTGGAATCACCGTAACGCGGCCCATTAATACCTTTGCGGGTTCTCGGTCTAGAACACTGATCCTTTCGTTCGTGTTGGACGCCAAAACCAGGAGACTGGCATCTACTCACTGGCAGGTAGCTGATTAATGAGCGCTAGTGGGTGCGTTGGTGAGCGTCGAGCTCTGCTATCCGGATTGACGCCGTGGTCTCAGACAACGTTCGCGACCGATTGGATAAGAAATCTTGCGTCCGCAGCCACTCCTCGAATACCCGATAGCCTCATTCACGGTTTGTGGCTTTTCATCGAAATTGAACCTCAACCTCAACTTCGATCGATTTCACCTTCTGATCTTTGAACTAGAATTATCAGATGTACAGTACATGAGAGAATGTGTGCCATAGTGTGTAATCCGAGCGGCTCGAGATGTGGGGATTGATGGAAGGGTCCACGAGACTTTTAGATGTGAGGGAAGGCGATGAGCAAAATCCAGGAAAAATTACAGTGCGACCCAACATGAAATGAGAGGCAGACAAGGGAGATACAAGATTGGGGAAAGGAGATACAGGGGCGGCGCGAATGCGACGACTATGCCATGGTGCGACAAGATGACCCAGACCGAGGAACGTGAGGAACAGAAAAAATAATACATGAAAACCGACAATTGCCCACAGTCATGCAAGGGAGGAACAGATCATGATCTCCTGGACCATCTTTCCCGAAACTCGTGGCGCTTGAAGTGGGTATGTTATGATCAGAGATGTACACGAACGTGCTGACCAAGGTTGTCGCGTCTGCTGAACGACTTGCCACAACCGGGATGAGGACATTTGTGCGCTGCGGAGGTGAAACAGGCTAATGAGCAAATGGAACGCAGCTTGCGAACGAGAGAAACTTACGTTTCTCCCAGGTATGCAGGCTCCGTACATGTCGTTTGAGGTGTTCGCCCCTCACGAAACATTTCCCACATCCATCAGCAGTACAAACGTATCTCCTCTCCCCTGTCAGTTTCTTGATACCACCGCTGACGATTTTGTAGGCCTCAGTGACTCCGACACCGGGAGGCAATGCGTCCAGGCTTTGAGGTTGACTGGGAATGTCGTAGATGGTATCGTGTTGATGCGTCCGCGTTGGTCGACCCCTTGGAGCGGCAATGTCTAGCGAAAGGTCCACCGGGCCGCTAGGGAGATCATAGTGATCGTATGCTGTTGAACCGTCGCCTATGCTTGCGTCGTCGCCTCCGGATACAGGAACCTTTCTTCCCCGGCTCTTCTTAGATAAGTGGGGAACGGGAACCGGGTGTGGACGGCGTTGAGATTGCAGCGACGTCTCCTGAGCCCCACTCGGGTATCCTGAATAGCCTGAATCGCCCCAACCGTTCCCTGTCACCCCCTCGTTGGTCGAGCTATGTTCCAATGCCCTTAGGGCTTCTGCATTCCCACCCCTCGACCCATGAGCACCGTGTCTCCCACTCCTGCCGCGGCGTCTATGAGTGCCACCTTCTTCGTCGGATGGAACGTAATCATCGCTGTCGCCATCCTCTTCGTGGTCTGCATACTCCTCGTCCGAATCAGATAGATGTCGTGGAGGAGACACGATTGCCTCGGTAGCAGTGACGGGTGCCTGATCTGCCTTGCGAGGCCTTCCCCTCTTCCTCCTCTCAGATAGAGGCGCATCAATAGGAGAGACCTGACGAGCCCGTTTTCTATCGCCGTATATGTCTCCAAAGCTGGAGCTTCCTCTGTTCCGCTTCCCCAAACCTCCGGTGACCTCAGCGTCGAAGTTTCTCAATGGCGAGTGATACCCAAACTGACCCCCGAGACCAGCCTCGAAAGATGGAGACGAAGGATGGGGAGGAGGAGTAAACCTAGGGAACTGGTGCGACTGAACTGAATCAGGGAAGGATAGGGGGTAGGTGTCCTGACTTGGATGAGTGGGTGAGTAGACATCGGACATGTTGACGGTGACGCCAGAGGTATCGTGGCGGTGGCGGAGTTGCAGTGGAGAAAGCAAGCCGTCGTCTTGAGGGGGCAAGTACGGTGCTGCATGAGGAGAAGGTGTTGATGACAACGCTAAGGATGCAGAATAGATCGAAAGTGGGGAGTCGGGATGAACAGAGATCTGAGATGCCGATGACTCGTGAGGCGTATGGCTAACATCCGAGTAGGCCTGAGCTGTGAAAGCAGGAGAGGTAGGAACGTGACCGTCCAGCGAGTGTGGGTAAACTGGATGCGTACCGGAGCCATTCCCATCCGAATTTACGGTGGCGATACTGGACGGATCCGTGTCAGATGAACTGCATGAGCTCCTTACACTACGAGCATCGCTCGAAAGGAACGTGTGAGAATTAGTTGACGTCGGACTAGGAGTGGTCTCTGTGGTGGACACAGAGTCGATAGAGCTGGAATAGTAATGACTCCCGTCGACGTGGTGTCTCTTCAGAGGTGGTGACGCCCAATCATGTTGAGGGTGTACGTACTCCCCTGAGCCTTCGATGAGAATACCACGACCGCTCGAGCTGAGAGGGTGATAGCGAGATTCTTCATCGCGTTGGTGATGCCCGCCGAGGTGGAAACGATGATCTTCATCACCGCAAGGTAGATCATCAGGGAAATTGAGGAACTTGGACATGCCAGCCGACCATGAACGACTCATAGACGAGAGCGAAATCGTGGGCACAGGGAGATTGTCCGATAGATCCAAATCCATGGTCGATAAGAGCATTGAAAACGTCGTCTATAGCGTTGAAGACGTGGCCAACGATGACAAGAAAGTCGTCGACGCGAGGCAAGACGATGTGCAACGAGGAGGAGAGCAAGTATGGATGCAAAGACGAAGGAGTAACTAGATGACTGTATGGGTGCTGATGGGAGAAATTAATGTGATTTTCCAATGCCCCTCTCATCCTTATGAGAATTCCTCTCCGGCTTCAGCGAGTGGCTGTGAGTCTGACTCTAAGACAAACTTAGCAAGACATATCGAGACATTAAATGATTTTTATATTTTTTTTGTCGGAGCCGTCGGGTAGGTACTCACCTCTTCCTTTATTTTCGAACGATCGTGTGGCTGATTGTGGCATTCGTCTATCAGGTAAGGTGGCAAGGGAAGGTTCTAAGCAATCGATGCTTCTCAATAATTATAAAACGTAGACGAAAAATGCGGGCGTTGAGCCGTGGGAAGGTGGGAGAATGACCTCATTGTTTACATCTATTTCTTCGATAAGCCCGATTTGGGTATGTTCGAGGCTAGAATTATGTTCCAGGTTTTCAGAATCACTTCGATCTGGCCCTCGACATTTTATAACATAAGCTTCAGACGTCTGACTCTGAGATGTATCTTGGGCTGGGGCTCCTTGTACTCAGTCGAGCTTGTACTCAGGTATGTACCACCTGCAGTCCGAACTTGTGGACGAGCCCAGTATTCGATTTTGTGAAGGACCGGAATGTCCCCTCTTGCATTCCAATTGAGAGATCACATCTGGTTTTTCCGACGGGTAGCTAAAACTCGCCTAGATAGCCCAGTAGTACATGAGTCAACCGGACGCCGGAGTCCTTCTTCAATCACCGAAGCCAGAGACGGATGCCTAAGGACTAAGTATCTTGTTCAAGTCTTCTCCTTAGAGTGTAGCACTTTGGATCCAGCTTGACAACACCGATGGACGGCGGGCCGATCGACTTGTAGATACTTTGCTTTCTCCGCTTGCTCCGCGACCCATGGCTGTGATCGGGTAAACCTTCCGAGAGTTCAGAGATAAACTTGCACCCACACAAAGTGTCAACTGTCTACCGAAATGGACGGGTAAATTTAGAAGTGGAAGTTATTCGTGAAATGTGAGTGTGAATCCGAACAACTCTTTTGGACCCGCATGCCGGGATTTAGGAACTTCGAGGCACCATGGAAGCCCGTGTATACCCCTCAAGATACCCGTAACCAAAGCAATCTCTGCTAAAAAACTTGCCCAGCTCAACAAACAAGGTTCGTACTTGGTGAAACAGGGTATACGAAAGTCCTCCCGTTGCTTCTTCCGACTCGGGGTACCTTATTCGTGTGGAGATTACCGACAGTCTTAGAGCGCTGCCGCGGCATCATTCAGCTGATACCAGTGGTATACAACCCGTTCTTTTTCGAGATCTCGCTAGCCTAGGGGCAGACTCGAAAAACATGATGCATCAGCGGGGAGTCGAACCCCGTTCGCGACCTGACTGCCATTGGATATCCGGTGGGAAGGTCGCATCATAACCGTTAGACCACTGATGCTCATATTGTGTAAGATGATCATGTTCTTGTGACAAATGTAGCCCCATAATCAAACTTAGTTCAAAGGCCATCGTGACGGTGCCGTTGAACCCGAGCTTTCGCCTAAGGAGTTTTCACTCTTCACAAGCAAGTCTTATCGCTACTTCGAGTCCGATGAATTTTCAATGCTCTACCACGATAATCGGACTTCCAAGCGCGATATTAAGGGGTCGTTCATAAGGTCGATCGGCCTTCCTTTCCCAAGAGCTTCGCGGAACCGTTTACGGAGGTACGAGGAGGCACAAGCGATCGTGTCGCCATATCACATCAACATCGATCAACCCGTTGAAGCCGTGAGCACTGCGGAGACTTTCCAATTGCCAATTCGAGGCGTTGAAGAGGACTTGAATGACCGTGACCGCTGGGTAATGTATGATAAGTGTTGCGTGGCTGATGATCTTCGCAACTTCTAGATAGTCTCAGCTTTATACGGCGACGTCTATGGACTACATGATGAATCTCCGAAACCGGGAGCCCTCGGTGAGCTGTGCGACCTCCTTGACGCGAAAGTACGTTGCAGATGTGGATTCAGTCGGTTAAACGGTTGTGGCGTGGGTTAAACAGGCTGAGCTTTGAGACCACCAAGCGTGGGTATGTTGTCTAAAAGTCGCCCAAGCGATCTCTGGTGTCAAAAGCGTCTCATGCGGTGTCTGCACGTAGTTAGAAGGACGCAGGTTATGATCTAGATATCACTACGTACGTTCCAACTCGGATTCGTGTACTACAACTGACGAGTGATTGTCAGTGAGGATTGTGGCAATGATTCCAACACATTGGAATGATAAAATTCATGGCCCAGTTGAATTGTGGGTAGGATGTGAACCGCTGGTAGATTCAGGAGTTTAGAGAGGGGCTCGTTCGTTATTTGTAGTCAATATTTAGATTGCTGGAAAGTACATATTTCATTGCTATCTTCGGGTTTTAATCTATCAACTTACCTCTTTGAGTAACGTCGGGATAGATCCTGATACACCGGAGCAAGACTGGTGGCTTCGGTAAAATAGACCAGAGACTCTGACAGCGGGAATGAGTTGCTAACGGTAGAGAGATTGATAACCGGCGCTTCAATTTAAGTTCTATACGTAGCTGTGTTTGATGTAAAGCTTTATGACGACGATGAGCCTTCCCCTTGGTCCTAGCAGGGGTATTCCTGACTCCGAGTTGCATCAACTGGATTGAGCAGCGATTCGATCGCACCTTTTGTTTCACCAAGGTCCAAGCTAGAAGGCCTTGAGTCGAGACCAAGCGAACATCTGGCTTTATGGGAGATAAAGGAATGTCTATTAAGAAGCCTGGCTAGGGGCGAATATTTGAATACGCAGGAATACTGGGAGTGTCACGAAACACGTCGAGAATTGAGGGATAGGTTCATCAACTGCTGTGTCACAGACGGTATAAGATCTATCCATTGAGGCCGACTGATTTTTACTTGTCCTCGAAAAGCTCCTTGAGTAACCCACGAGTAGAATTGGGCCACCAACATGCGGCAAGACTTTTCAATGGGCGGCGGTCAGACTCGATGGAAACGTTCGGACACCTTTCGGCATATGCATGAGCGGGCGTGAGGTGCAGGGTGCCAGTATCGAGTCTCGGATATGAATGCCATCGAAGTCCGATCAGCGCATGGGTAGTTCCAATTTCTGGTACTCAATAACGTAGGGCCAATGATGTGCTGTAATGCTAGACACCTGAGTGCTGTGATATTCCTGATGGTGATCCCGTCAAAGAACGGGATGATATGAACTTTTTGCCAAAAGCCCTGTCATTAGCCGGGCCACTCGTCGCCTGAAGGTAGATGAACTATCAGGAAGTTGAGAGGCTGTATGAGTTGATCACTTTACCGTCAAGAAGACTTTCGTTCCCTGGGCCTCATCCCGGAGTCAACGCGCTGAGACGCGTTGAGGTCAAGGCCCGGCGGAAAATACACGGAGATCACATGAGCCACAGACGCCCAAGCGTGTGAATGTATTTCTAGTTTCAGCAACGCAATGAAGGACGATATTCACATGCACGTTGTCGCTGTGAAATTCTCTCTCCGACCCCCATGACCCCCAACGACGATGTCCAGCGGTCAACACATTCAGCAAGCAGCAGTATTAGTTTGAGCTCAACTCTCCTCGATGATCAGGATGAAGACGTCCAGATTGCGATTCGTGCTCTGGGAGACATGCGGAATGGAGTTGTATCGAAATCCTGTGCGTTCATCAGTTATGGTCTAGCTGAGTTCACTTCTGAACTGTGTTTCTTTCTGCCTTTTTTGCGGCCCTTTCTCGTTATTTTTCAGCTGTGAGCTCGTCCAGCTCGCCCTCAGAGGCATCGACATCGACTGCAACAACACCCTACTCGCTATCGACCTCAAGTTTACCGTTGAATTCGAATTCAGAGCGTTCACCGCCGACGGAAATATCCTCAGGACCAGATTTTGCCTCAAGAGTTGCCCATATACCTCTCGTTCACGGTGCTTTGAGAATGTATGAGCAGGGGAAAGCGAGTTCGAGAGTGGTCAAGGTATGCAGGGTCGACCAGTTGCATGTGATTTTGATACTGACTATACCCACAATTTCGCCTTTTTCAAGTACGGCGCCGAGATGATGGAATCCGGCGTGAAGACGATTTCAAGACCTGTCATAGACAGATTGCCTTCAAATACTGTGGATGGTATACTCGATAGAGTGAGTGTTATACGATCGTTACCCCTCTTGACATTGTGTTGTCACCTCGTCACGTCCAATACCACAGGAGTATGCCACTCCTTGATTCGTGACTTTTTTCTTCTTACCACCTTTCTCCGTTTTGCCTCGTTCCCGACCTTCAATCTGATGCGACACTGCATCCTGTGATTATCTCCGTTTTTCAATTTTCTCCGCCAAATCTCCCTACGTTTGCCGCTTTGGCTGGCCCACGCATTGCTATACTCCAAGTTCTTTCCTTGGCACGTTATTCTCGTACGATAGGATTCGGGACTCAACCTGCCCCGCCGTATCCTATCACGGAAGCTGAGCAGCACAGCAATGATCCAAGCTCTTGATTGATCTGTTGGAATCTTCGTGTTTGCTGTAGCTCCCGTTGATCTAGGGAAGATGATGTAACCCTACCTGGATTTCATGCCACAGCGGCTTCACCTTCTTCGCTGTGGTGATTTTGTGCTCTTTTCTTTCCCTTCACGATCCCCATATCAAGTTGTCCATGCCGTGACAGGCGTCTCGGGGGACTCAGAGCTCTATCCAAATGTGATCTGACTTTGTGGCGAGGCTATTCGAGGAGAAGATTCCCCGTGATCCTCGCCACTGACCATCAGGGGAAGCACTTTGTATTGGTTCCGGTACCATCAGTTTCTATTCTCCCAGAGGTGATGAGAGAATGATCAAGATTGTGCATTGCCAAATATCCATAGAAGGGGGCTCTGGCACTATATCTTGACACATATCGGGGTTCTGGTCCCCCGTGTTGACCACCTCTCTTTAGCTTGTTCTTTGAGATCGTGTATCTTCTTTTCTTTCGTTTTCCACTTTCGGACTTTGTACGCCGTTTACGATTTCTCTTCTCATTCTTGACGTCTTCTCCCCTTCTCACAACCTACCGCAATCGCTTTTACTGATTGTCTTCTTTTACTGATTGTCTTTTTCTCCTCTTCCATCTACAATGTGCCCTGTACGACCCTCACTCCCGCCAATTTCCTCCATACTTGCCCACATACCTCAATGGCAGTTGGGTAGCCGATCCCTTCGCTCCCCCTTATCGCCTCGTGCAGAAACGCAACGCCGGCAGCTGGAAGTTGCAGCCCGTTTCTCCAGCAGAGACGAGCTCACTGACGAAATGCCTCGTCTCCCTTACGACAACACGGGCGCGGTGGGAACTTGGCTGTCCAGTAAGTTGTACTATTCAATACTCTTATTTTACCCACCGTCCGAGAACGTCTTGACCACCAACCACATGCTACCAAAGACGACTTGGTTGGGGTTTGGTTGGGGTTAACTCAATGTCAACTTTTGGGGATCTCCATTTATGGATCACGATCCTTCCACGCTGTTTTCACATGCTCGAAGCATGCTAATGACCTTCCAGGTACCTCCCCCCACGCTCAATACCGACAAGACCTTACGAGAAGAAGGGCAGGTTCCGACTCTCAGTCAGAATTGTCGCCAATCGACAAACCTTCTTTGTCGCGGTCGATCACGCCCACCATGGCCCCCAATAGTTCCTACGACACCTTTCACCGCGGTTACACGGACGAATCCAGAGTCGGTGCTGGTACCTCATCTGCGATCGCTTATTCCTCTTCCTCATCTCCTGTACAGCGGCGGTCCTCTTCTGCGCACAGGGAAGACGATGGTTCTCGGTCGTCGGATGACACGGGTGCCTCTCGGTCGCAAACTCAGCTGGCCACCAGACCAAGGTGGCAAGCCTTCCTGGCTCAGGCTGGCGGACTGGGAGTAGCTTTCAGCGCCGAAAGTATGAAAAGACTGAGGTACTGCCTCAGTTGGTTGTTGGCAAGTCGATTTTGTTGTGTACACCTCCTATCACCCAAGGCTGACTGGTTCTACGCTTGATCAGTGGGCCATAGATCGCATCGATTCCCACATCACTTTCTTGAGGGACTTCACTCTCTCTTTGCAAAGCCATAATCTTGGTCCTCTTCAAGAGGAGAACGAAGGCCTTAGCCCCACCACCCCGACACAGGCTTCCACGAATCATCGGCCGTCGCGGCGTCACCACCACACACGGACGCCCTCCTCCTCGTCCGTCTCGGAGGCCCATCACAATAAACTGCACGAAGTTCGGAAGGACCTCGTGCACACCGTCCGTCAGGTTGTCAGTGTCGTCAGTAAATATGCTGGTGAATCCTCTTTACCCGATAAGGCGAGGGACCATGTCAAGGGCCTCATCCTTATGCTACCGCGCAAATGGGCAGAGGCTGTCCGCGTCGGTGGGGGTCCCGCGACGGCGAGTGGAAGTATGCCACCCCCGTCGAGCGGTGGACTCGGTGGGGACAGCGTGGCCGCGGCTGCTTCGGGAAGGGCCGGCAGCGATAGGAGACATCGTTTGAGGGAGAGGGGGATACCATCGTCTGGGGCGTCACCGGCATCTTCGAGGGCAGCTTCCCCTTCGGCATCCCCTCGTGTACCTCTCCGCGGACTGGTGCATGAGGGTGCCAACGGGGGAGTCGCCATGGATGGTGGCAGAACCATGTCCACCAGTTCCGCCATGGCCACGGCTCAGAAGGTCTTAGCACTTGCTACCGAGAGCTTGGACATGATGAAGAACGTGACAAGTGTCGTGAAAGATAGTTTGGATGCTGCGGATGCATGGGTGGCCACCTTGAGACTACGCGCTGCCAACGAAGGACCTATGGACGACGATCGTCAATTGCCTCCACCAGATGATTCGCGACCATCGTCTTCGTTCGGAGACTATCGTCAGTTTCAGGAGTATCGCGATCGAGACATTCTATCTCCGTTGCATAGTCGTAGGGGCAGCATGAGCGAAAACTTCCCACCACCTCCTTTGTTACCCCCCGATTCTCCTTACTCAACCCAATCGACGCTAGCGGGCACTGGGAGCGCGCCAGGGACGCCGGGCATACCGGGACTCCAGATGAGTTACAAAATGGACGCTCCAAGCCCTGATGTCCGAGGGAGCATGAGAAAGATGAGCTTGATGGATGGCGATTTGAAGATGAAGAGGGAGGATGAGAGCGGGAAGCTGATGGAGAGCACTGAGATGGATGTTGATGATGACAGATAGTCGGTGGTGAGTCCATTCCTGATTGCCAACTGGGTGTAGAATCATCAACTGACTTTGATCTCCGCATAGACGGGAAGGCGCTGGGTAAATCTTTTTCCGAAAGTCTGTTGTTTACTATCATTATTCCCCCCTCACTGTATACCTAGTCGTTTATGTTTTCTTGTTTCTTCGTTCTTTTGTCTTTTGTTCAGGTATTTTGGATCATTCATACGTAACGTCCCTCTAACGTCCCCTGTACAGTCTATGTACGCCTCGTCTGGTTGCCTGGTTGCGATTCAGCCCCGTCAGCAGGCTGCATCGGGATAATATAGTGAACAGTGCTGTATTTATTGCGATATCATTTGTACGATAACAAAATATGCATCGAACACACACACAATGGATCTACCCTGGCATGATCTGCTTATACTCGTGCACCGCGTGTGGCACAGGCTGCGAAGATGATCAACGAAAAATCAATATCAGGCCTACCCGTCTAGGCCGACGGGGGCGCCTCAAAGATCCTCATCATCTTCCTTCAGGCTTCTTCTGATTCTGGACGGAGGTAAGGGAAAAGCTATCCGTAAATGTATTGGGGGTGCATTGATGATTCTGATTCTATGTAAAGCGAAAACGAGAAAGGATATTTTTGAAATGAGAGGCGATAAATAAGGATTTACGCTTCATGCCGCTGACGAGCCAATCTACTCGAGGAGACTTAGTTCTGGGGAAAGTTGAAGATCCCATCGCAGGGTATTTCGGCGAATTGCATGTCGAGTGCAACTTGCGGGTTGGCGTACTGTGCGGAGAGTGCTTGTTTAGTAACGCAATCAAACGTTTTTATAAGGACGGCACTTACGAAAGCGATTTCAGGTTGGTCGTTCCTTTTGCCAAATGTTCCCATACCTTTACCTACACCGGTGAGGGAGACGACGCACGCGCAAGCCGAGCAAGAGGTCGTTCCCTTGAACTGGGCAGCTTCCGCCGCGGTAGTGGTGATGACGATGTGGTTTCCGGGGGTTGCGTTGTTCTGATAGCGATGAGGTTAAGTTAAAATCAGATGCGAGATAATATGTGGGAAGACGTACAAGCTATTGCCAGAAAGAGCCAGGCAGAAGAATATGATCAGTTTCTGCAGTTGTACGAGGCAGTAAAGCATACCCAGCCCCTCGTGCCGGCCTTGTCATCAGAAGGGCCAACCTCATCTTCGATGTAGAAAGTGTCAGTCGGCTTGACAGGCCCGGTTCCACAAGCAGTCGTGCTTTGGCAGATCCTGTAGACGATATTCCTATGGAGGAGTTCAGAGTCGGCTTTTTCTTTCTGCCGAAGGTGATCGAGCTCACTGGAGATGGCCTTCTGAAATGTATTGACCACCAGTGGGCCCATCGGGCTCCCTACCCAGCTGGGCATTGTTCGTATTGGGGAACATGATCTGATAGCAGCTGCCATATTTCAGCCCGTTCGTCGTCGTCGAGTCGCCGCAGGCGAGCTGTAGTCGACAGGCACCAGTAGGTTGATTGGGGCAAGATGGGCAGTTGCCGCCGGGAGGCGCGATACATTTGCCTTCGGTGCTCAAAATCTGGCCTTTGGCACAACATTTACCGTTGGGGGCGATACCCGCGTATGTTTGATCTTTTCCGCAGCACTGGTGGACCATACGAAACGATTGAGCGAGCTGGATGATCGCTTTTAGAGAGTATACGTACCACACCAACACGGGTGTTTTGATCGTAGACAACCAAATCATTGCCTACAGCACAGCAGGAGTCTGCATTTGAGGCCTGAAAGTGTTATTTAGTCGACGAGGGTGCGGGCTTCAGAAAGGAGGAACTTCGCTCACCGCATTTACGTATTTTCTTTCGTCACCCCCAGGACACGTCCACTCTTCCTTGATGCACTTGTAGTTACCAGTACCCTTGGGGTCTTCTACGGCTTCGAAGCCCGGCGGGCATTGAGGAGCTTGGGCCTGTGTCACGGCAAGGAGGAAGGGCAATAGAGAAATAACGACGGGGAGATACTGCATTCTCGGCTTCTGTTGTTTTTGTGCGGAAGGTTTTTCTAACAATGCCAGAGAAGCTATGAGAAGAGGAGGATGGTGAACTATCGCAAACGAAAGAATATTTATACAACTCACCTTGGTCTATGATAGGCGGCTAGCATGGTCGAACGAGTGAAATTATGCAGAAAAGGATTCAAGATATGAAGGCAGGCAAGATTCCGTTCCTACTGGGTGTCGTGCAATGCCATACAACCACGCGGATGTAGGTAAATATCCACGTCTACGCCTGAGTGTCGCTGACTTGGTATTCTTACAGAGAGATGCGTCTGATAAATTTGATGTCTAATCGCTCATAATCCAGATTCAAAAAGAGTCCAGAGGCTAGTAAGCTCCAAGAGGCGCAATGAATGTTATGAACGGCTGTGGTGTGAATGACAATATTCCGCTTGTCCAGGAATAAGTCGGATGCTGGAACTAAATGACGCGATCGGGATGCCTCTCTATAAATGAACGAAGACAAGAAGGCATGAAGGCAGAGAAGGAAAAAGGAAGTTGACCGGTCCGACGCCGGCGGCGAAGACTCCCCGCGTCTTTGTCACCATGAATGTTCTTTCGGTCCAGTCAGCAAAGTATATCGTTTCCTAGACATAGCAGCGACTCTCCTACTGGTCCCTCAACTCTTTGCATCTATGAGCGGTACGGCCGTGCGGTGCAGGACTGTACCACGGATGCTCTCTCTTCGTAATACGACCTGCACTGGCCCTGGTCTCGCCCCCCCCCTTCGGAAATCACCCATGCTGTGCAACTGTCTATTCATCTATCTCTCCTTGTAAAATCTTCAACGAAGAGCCGTACATCTGTTCTTTGTGGTCATTTTTGTGTGAGTTTGGAATGACATATGCTTGACTCTTTGCTGTGTATTCCTTCAATATCGTTCAGAGTTCTCGTTGCAGAAATGCTCATCGGAAGTACCTTCTTATCCTGGACGATCGCAATGTATGGGGCAGCCTACCCAGAAGGATTACGACTTGGAAAGGCGTACGAGTAATCCCTGGAATGGTAACTGCGGTACCGCGGCAAAACATATCAATGCGACGCGCAATCCAGGTCCTTTTTTTTATTTCGGTAGGACGGTAAAACACCCTTCTATTGGAATGCGATGCATAAAACTGGGGGCACACAACTCAACCTATCTGGACTGCGGAATATGATAAACATGAAGGCGTTGTGTATATAAGCTATACCCATCTGCCTCGTTGTCCATCCCATTCCTCCGCGACGATCAGTCATGAATTCCACAACAATCGCTCCTCTGGACCATTCGGACGATGTCCATTACGGCTACCGGCCTCTTCTCTATGTTTGTGTCATCTACATCGCTCTTTTTTCGACCACTCTAGGTATGCGCATCTTGATCACACCAAGCATTTTCTCACCAGCAACCTGGATTAGGGATACACATCCAGCAAATGTTTTCTAGTCGTTCCTGGTTTATGGGACCGACCGTAATCCTTGCCACGACCTTGGAAGTCGCAGGATGGGCCGGGAGGCTCTGGTCTAATCAAGATCTACCCAATGGCGACCCATTCATGCTGCAGTGAGTTCTCTGAGTAACCTGCCCTCAACCCATCATCCGAACGAGCTCTGTTGGATCACAGAATATGTACCCTCATTCTCGGGCCAACACCTCTCCTCGCTGCGAATTTTGTCATCTTTGGGCGTCTCGTTTCTTTGCTTGGAGTGCATTTCAGTCGTTTGCGGCCTAACCTCTGTGAGTGTTACGAGTGATCTTCCCTTATTTCGGGTACTGATTCAATCTCTCGATTGTCAGACGCTTACATCTTCCTCGGCTGTGTGAGTCGCAAAGCCATCGTTGATACCTTGAGAACGAAGGACGCTGATACTGTTAGCTCAGGACATCATCTCTCTTATCCTGCAAGGCGCTGGCGGAGGAATTGCCTCATCGGCTGACCCTGGAACTAGCGGGCTTGATCTTGTATGTCTTTTCCCTCTCATCCCCGGCACCAAGAGCTGACCCATTCCCAAAACATACAGGGCACGAACCTCATGATCTCTGGCATTGCTTTGCAAGTCGGTACGTTATCTTTTCAACAACACAATGCGAACATCTTACCCTTGAAATCCAAAGCTATGATGACTGTCTTCGTGATTCTCGTCGCGGAGTTCATGTTCCGTTACATAAACGACAAGCCACTCCGCAAGAAGGCAACCATGGACCGTTTCCCGCTCGATACTCGTCGCCAGATACTCCTTCTCGCCATGGGGGTCACCACCGGCCTCTTGTTTATTCGGTACGTGACTCTCTTCGTTCTTTCCCGAGTCCATCGCTCCAATATCACTTAATTGAACAGTGGCGTCTACCGACTCATCGAGCTTAGCGGTGGTTGGGATAGCGAAATCATGCGTACAGAATGGCTTTTCAGTAAGCCACACTCGTATCTTTCTAGACGCAGTGGTCTCATGCGACTCCCCAATCTGCAGATGTATTCGATGGTGCCATGATTGTCCTCGCGTTGTTTACATGGAACGTGGCCCATCCTGCTGTCTTGCTTCGAACTCGACTGAGTCACGTATTCGATGCTACAATGGAGAAACCGCAATCGACCCAAACAGACGGAGTCGACTTTGGTGAAGCACCAACGGTGACTAGCAGCAGAACGGAGCCCTAGACTCACCCTATCTATCTTATCCACGGCGAGGAACTCCCATATTACGAGAGGTTGACAACGGACATCATTATCTATAAAATGGCCCATGAGGCACACACTCACTTATTGTAGAACCCTTAAACTCGCATTTGCATAATCTCAAACATCTCTTTGTATGTAACAATTACTTTAGAATACTCTCACACAATCACAGTCAGAAAGAAAATGTAGTAGATACGCACTACAAAAGATACAAACGTTTATTACAGTATCAGTCCTGTAAACATCGTTCGTCCGATATTGTACTATATGTCTACACACCGTGCATCATCAGCAACAACGTCCGAGCCGATGGAAGAGAGGTGGATGAAAGCTAATATCAACGTGGGGAAGTAGGGGTATCAGTCGAGGATGAAGAGAAGTGCGACAGGCGCAACCAGTTCCGTGCGGCGCACTTCCCCTGACCACCGTTCGGTGTTGTTTCAGTAATCGGCACGAAGAAATCTGTTCACGACAACCGATGCACCGAGCATGTACATCGGTTGGCGTGCTGGATATCCTTCGTAACGACTCAACACCGTACATAGTGGAAGATGGACGGACGGATAAATATTTGACCAAGAAAGCCCAATTGATGGGTACCGCTGCAGTGACCGGTTAGTACCATACCTCAAGTCAAGGAGAAACAAAGGGCATACCTCTCGCGTCGGGTTAATGACTTGAGAACAGAGTGGTGAGAGAGAAACGAAGAAAAGAGAGTGGATTCCGGGAGCGAGGTTTTGAGAACGTGTACGTTTGATGTATCAGGCAGACTAACGTCGGCAGATCGATGAGGACTGAGACGCTAGCTCGACGACTAGATCAAGCCACTCACCGCGAAGGTACGCAAAACCCTGATCTCCCTTCCTTCTTGAATTGATGCCTAATCCGAGATAGTCAGTTCGCACCGGGAGGCACTCTCAACTGTGTGTCTACCTCGATCTGGAGCTCGATTTCCAGCAATGTGTTGCGACATTCAGAGAGGCCTCGAAACTTGAGGCACTGGAAAGTGAGATACGGCATCAAGCCTTGGGAGCTGGCTGAACGAGCTTGTACGTCATCTGTCTTGATTCTCTCGAGCTTGAAATGAACACTGGCAAACAGCGTCAATCTGACGATCTCAATCGATGGTCAATGAACAAATACTCACCGACACAGAGACTCGCGGTGAGTCCTAGCCACCTCCTCGCTCAGAAGGTAATTGTCGAGCCGATTGTTCTCTACGATGAGCTTTTCCAGAGAACGCCGGAGATCCTCGAGCTCTTGAATTGTATAAGGACGGTGAAGTTTGAAAGTCACATAACCGGCTGAGAACATAGCCAACCCAATACCCATCCGGGTACCGACAACAAAAAGATTAAGAGGAATGCTCTCAACGCATTCCATCGTAGGGCCGGATAGGAGATCCACCGGAGCCATATCGATCTTAATAGTGTATTCCGGATGTAGTGAGAGTTATGACACAGAAAGTGTGGAAGCAGGGTACCTTGTGCGATAAAACCACTCAGTCCTGGGCGAAAAAACGAAGAAGCAGCGAGGACGGGGAGAAAGCGAAGGTGAGAAAGTTCAGGAAAATTCAAGGCAGTAAATAGCTTTGACTGGGCTAATTACGTTTTGCTCTTCACCCTTCTTCACAACAGCGCCACGGCCTCGAGGTGAGGGGCCAGATACCGTAGAAGTACCAGTGCTTCTCGAGATAAGCTGTTGAAAGTCAGGGAAGGTAAGGATGCATCTGGGCATTTAGGAGGATTTGGCGAAGGATCGCTGGACTAATCCTCCATATTGCGGGTAGGAACGATAACTTTGGATTGTTGCCAAAAGGTACTTGACGATGATAGTCTCACCAGTTCAAATTGAAAAAAGGTCAGCCGAGATTTCGCATTTTGGAACGTGTTTTCTCACGGTTCGGATTCTCACTCACCATTGACTCAGACTGGATCACGACTCGTCTGTCTCCTCCCAAAGTCCCAACAGGCACATGGACTTGCATGTTGTATGTTCTGGATCATCAGCCGCTCTTAACCTCGCAGTTCCATTTCTTGTATTGGTCCCGGAAGCTGTGGGACTTTTGCTCGCTGGAAGTTTTTTCGGAAGCGCGTCGAATAGCCTGACTCCACAAACACGGAACTACCGGGATCAGGTTGATTCGGACGGTATTACTGGCCCTCAATGTTCATCGGTAAGTTGAATGCTGGAGCTTGCTCGTTATATTCACGTTAAGTGCTGACAAGTTCAAAATGCAGGAGCCGATTGGGTGGCCATCCTCATGTTTTATGTGAGGCATCCCTCGTTGGGAATGATCGAGATTGGGCCACTCCACAATGGCTACATCTATTACTTACGAGGTATCATCGTGATCGTCCACACTGTTTTAGTAATGTGGCTAGCTTGGCAACATACTAAGCACTAAGCATTTCGTGCTACAACCAGTGGCCCAACACGAAGACAGGCCTCTAATTGTTTACACAGCCGTGCCATTCAACCAGCCACCGCGATTTTTTATATAAAATCAAACGATTGCTCCTCTGTCAACTCTTGTTCTTGGAAATTTCTCAGCGATACCTCTTCCGACCCTATACTCCCAACTACGCCACAGGAAACTATGCAACGAGTTTGTAGCCGAGATGGGACTGTTCTCAGTCACACGTACTTTTTGAACGGCCCCCGTCACTCGCAACAGAAGCAGGCCATGTGGCAGGTCTCGGAGGAAGAAGAACGAATCATCCGCCTTTTCATGGATCCACTGGTGCACCACGTCTCGCTCGGACCGAACAGGGTTTTCTGCATTGCTTGTGGCACGCGTGTAGCGCTGAGCGGGAGGTTCGTTGCTACGAGGTGGGATGAGCATGTGAAGAAGTGTGCAAGGGCCCGAAATGCTGCAATAGACTTAGCTCATGGAAGGCGCATCATTCGAAGTGAGGTTTTCGAAGGGTTGAACGTGAGTCTTTGCTTGCTTATGACATTTCTTACTGGCCCCGATACTTTCTTCAACCATGCAGATTGAAGATACTGTGTTCGACCGCGAGGAGAAAAAAATGCGCACGGGTATCTACTCGGAAAGGGTCCCTCTTTTGCAGGAAATTGCACATCAAGAATCGATGAAGCTTTCGATGGCTCCATCGCCGTGTACCGGCTCGACACTGCCGGCTCAGATCTCTGCTCGAGAGCACCTTAGGCACCGCATGTCACAGGTGAGGTGACCTAATAGGGTGGGTTCTTTGTACGTGAGAAACCCACCTAAAAGGTCCTCCTCACATGTGAGGTCATTGGTGCTTGTCACGGCTTCCTTCCGACCTTCCACCACCTCCTCGTTGCCGGATCCAGTGCATATCGACTACCAGCTCATCCGTGAATAGATGGGCTCCAAACACTGTTGTATACCGCCATAAATAGAGGGGAGTTGCTCGCAATGATATAGGCGGATGGTTATGTCGGAGATATAGGGCGGCGGATCGGATGCACCGTATGTGAGTATTGAAATGCCAGGTCTTCCCGACAATGAGATGCTCAAAATATCTTCTTAACACGTAGTATATACCGTAAGGCACCTCTTACGATTGGCGACTCTTCAGGGAGCTCACGGTATTGGCATGATGAGTGCTATACGGTACACGGAGGAGGTAGTATGTCAGGTATGTTAAATCTGATCAGTTACGCCATGCTGTTACCTGCTCACATTCTGTGTTGCAGTTGTCTTCAGCCAGGTTGCTCGTTACTAGCAGGGCGCGTGAATTGCTGCGAAGATACGATGATCGGCACAGGGAGGTGTATGAGGTATGCAAATTTTACCTCGATCAGGCTTTCTGGGGTGGGGGCCAAAATTCTCGCGAGGGACGCCTTATTTTTGGGCAGGCCACCACTAAGGACTTGGCTCAGTGGACGTGACGAGCAGCTCTACGGTGCGTGCCGCAAAGCCTACCGGGACTCGGGAGGCGGGTGTATTATAGGTACGTACAATCCTTCTCTTCCCAGGCGGTAGCAGGGATGGCAGGTACGCGACAGTCTGTTAATATCTAATCATGAGGGAATTGAACATTTGTTTGAACTTCCTAGTTCTCTGGGAAACTCACCAGTATGGTACCATTTCGCGTTGCTGTGGAGCTGTGCACATACAAGGTTCTGATATGCAGGAGCATACCCAGGTGCGTTGGTTTCAGTCATTTCCGGGCAGTCAAGGGACCTGATCAATCCGCCTTGGTGTCTCAACCTTCTGAACCCTGCTGCCATGATCATTGCTCAATGATCGCAAAGTAGCGGAGTGTGTGTGGTACCGATAGAATGCTGACTTTCAAATATGTAGGTTTCAGTCACCCTGCGGGGTTTCTTATCGACATATATGTTGCATGTAGCTCGATCTCGTATAATATAGTCCTATTGTTGTTGTGAATTGCATACCGGACTGAACTGAGCAGGAGTAAAGGTTATTTCGGACGGAAACAAGGAGATTGGGAGCACCCGGACTTCTCGGGTACCACCTTTTATTTTTCTTATACACTACGTCGAAGAATTTCATGAAAATTTCCATGCGACGTCCATCTGGATATGCATAGCTATCCCCTGTATTTTAGTGGGATTTATTGAAACGGTCTTAACAACCATTCTGTTGAGTAGTCAAGTCCAACGTTAGTTTCAGTAGTTTGGCTTATATCGCCAAATTGCTTAAGGTTCAGTCACCTACGCATTTCTTGTACAGCAGATACATGATTGTAGTACATCTCAAAGTATCTCAAACGAGTCTTGAGACGCGGTTACACCCAGTTCAGACTGCAACGCAATGTCGACCGTATGTTTTCGCATGTGTTCGGCAAAACCCGGTGGTCGGCGGTCGATAGTATTCGAGCTCAATGTCTTTGCTGTGATGGTCAGGATTGAGGAGTGAATGTTTGAGACATTGGTATTAGTACATAGAAGACAGATTTAGCTACGAGTCACGACTACACGATATAACAAGGATATCTAGCACGTCGAAATCACCGCCGTAGAGTCAGTCTCCCTAGATCTCGACCTGGGCTTTGGACTATGTCTTTATAATCTACACTCGGAATTTTAATCAGTCACCCGAATCATAGGAAAGGGATGGTATGGTACACATACCTTTGTTTGAGGGCAGAGCGGGAAAATTTTGAATAACGGTGCGCTCGACTCAGAGCCGTGGGTGAGAGGGCTGGTGTGACGTTGAAAATGCTCCGTGAATTTGTTGGTGGCGATATGCAGCCTGAAGTGCTAGAGAAGGGCAGGTTCAGGCGTACTTGGGAAGTATATGAAAGAGATCGATAAATGCACTTTGTAAGGAGGGAGGTTTCCGAACCAGGGAGCCCGCTGAACTTGAATAATAATTCGCGGAAGGCGGCTCAGTTTGAGCTCAGGAGAGCATACCAAGGTCCCGAAAGGCATTGCAATATTCTGGAGGAGAGACCGAGGTGCTGAGGCGGAGAATGTGGACGGAGGATGCAAGGCTGTGTATGTGAGGTTTTGAGGTGATGAGAACCGTCCGTTGGTTGCAGCAGAGAATGGATCGAGGTGTGAAGCAAGCGGGGTGAAAGAACAGTGAGCAGGAGGTGATTGTTTGAACCACCGGGTCAGCTGTTGGCGGAGGTACAGATGAAGTGAGCGACAGCGGTGAGCTGCACCCGCATCCTCCACGCGTCAGCGCTGGACCTCCCGGCTATTTCGAGGCTTCAGTTTGTAGCTTTCGAGAGTTTCCCTGAATTGACACGACATCCTGTGCAAAAATTCTCAAAACATTAGTTGCAAGGCCGAGGAGCCCCAAAGGAGGGGGAGCTGTAGCACACGCACCAAAACCCAAGCAGGCGCCTCTCATAGTCTACAAGGACGTGACGAGGAGACCGATAATCCATCCTAGAGATCATTGTTCATTGAAGCCGTTTTTTCATGAATTTTTTCGAGCCTCCAGAAAGCTGATGGGGCCGTATTGAATTCGTGAGGTGTTGCCAGTGCTTCAATATCCACGCGCGCAGAAGAGAAAAGATCGAAGAGGACTTGAAGACGTTGCATAGAATGTGCCGTGGTGGTTAAATGAGAGGAGGACATGTTTGACTGGGACGACGCCGGTGGTGAGGTGGTGGTGGGGAGCAGGGTGGTGGGTGCCTGGCGGCTCACATGTGAGGGGGACCTTTTAGGTACGTTATTCGCGTACAAATAACCCCCCCAATTAGGTCACCTCCACCTGTTACAGGCGGTGCCTAAGGTGCTCGAGAGTTGACACCGGAGGCAGGACACGTGTGAACGAGGAGCCGTTCACACCCTGTGAACGAGCCTTGTGAACAGCCAGTGAACAAGGATCATCTCAAAGGGAGACGATCCTTTGTGTACTCGACTTATTTATTTGTTTTATTTTGTTTTATTTCATTTTGATTTCTAGCACAACCTTTGCTGACAATTTGAACAGCGGAGTCTTGGGGCTCTGGCACGGGAAACTTGGCATCTGCTAAGTACAATCTTAGGGCTGCTAAGGGCCTCAGACCCTCAATCAGTATCTAAGTACTTAACATGCTCCTTTGGCGCCATTCCTGACAATGGCCATTCACTAGTCACTGGTCGTTCACTAGCTGTTCACACGGCTCGTTCACAGGGTGTGAACGGCCCCTCGTTCACACGCATCCTGCCTCCGGTGTGAGTCCTCGTCGTGTATCCGGTAACAAGTCACAGGACGAAAAGAAATCGTTCTTCGAGACCTTACAGCTTCCGCCACTCCCCCATCGTCCGCCACCAAAAGGAAGATCGAGCTCTTCCCTCATGATGCTATGTAGCTGATCAACAAGATTACCTATCAGCAAGTGGGTAGTGCGTTCCATTGCGGTCTCATGACGGTACTTACCGGTTTCGTGTATAGATGGTTACTTTCACTTGCCCTCGGAGTTGCGAAATGATTCTCTTCAAAGTCACGGCAGTGGGCGTCGCTAAATGACTCAGATGATAGCCCACTCGCTTCTCACATACTTATTACTCATCTCGACTCCTTGCTGCCACCATGCTCTATTTATAGGCACTGTACGCTCACGAATCGCCTCCGAGGTTCGCTGATACTATCACCCTTGATGACCACACTGCATCCTTCATGCGCATCATCAAGTTCGTTGTTCTTCATATCCCGGCATAGTCGAGGCTTCCGAAGGTCACAGACACCAAAGCTTGGGAGAAAGATATCGTCATAAACGCAAACTCGGTGAAATCTCGTTCCTGGAAGTCATCGGACTGGCTTCTTGCTTCGTATCTCGTGTTGTATGATGTATCTGAGTTTCACATATGATTCGGTATATAATCACTCCGTCATACTTCCAAGCCCAACATCACGATCTGAAATGGCTTCCCCACCATCCTCTCAAGGTGTAGCTGGCGTTCTCGCAGGTACTCCCGGAGCGCCGATCTCCAAACTATTCTCTCTGAACGGAAAGGTGGCTCTTGTCACTGGAGGCGCCCGGGGAATTGGCTTGGAAGTCGCGCTGGCCTTCGCAGAGGCGGGTGCCGTGGTTTATTGCCTTGACATGCCTTCAGAAGCCGGTGAAGAATGGCTAGCTGTCCAGAAATACGTCGCACATCTCGATAACGATTCTAATAGGCCTGCATTGCACTACGTTCAAGGGGATGTGACAGATCAACAGGCGATGTGGAAGATCGTGGATGATATCGTCGCGAAGGAGAACCATATCGATGTTTGTTTCGCAAACGCGGGCATATTGCAGGAGCATAACTGTCTGGAGTATCCGGCTGAGGAGTTCAAAAAGGTCTCTTTCACGAAGCTCATGAATGTCTCTCACCGTACTCATTTTGATCGCATTTGTTAGGTGATCGACGTCAACGTGAATGGCGTGCTGTTTACCGCGCAGGCCGTCGGGAGACATATGGAACGATTGGGAATACCCGGGAGCATCATAATGACGGCTAGCATGAGTGGAAGCATAACAAACCCTGTGAGCAATATACCTGATGAATCATGATCCTGATCACATCCTGAGTTAAGCTTGACGCTTTGAGTTCGTAGGGACATTCCTGGGTGGCCTACAATACCAGTAAAGCCGCGGTACTCCAGATGGCTCGTTCTCTGGCATGTGAATTAGCTCCGAAGCGTATCCGTGTGAATACCCTCAGTCCGGGATATATCCTTACAAAGTGGGTTCATACTTGCAGCGATACAAAATCAGTGTTAACGATGCGAGCATATAAGGATGACACAGGCCTTTCTGGATAAGAACCCTCAGCTGAGAACGACTTGGGAGGCGCAGAATCCCTCAGGTCGATTGGGAAGACCAGACGAGCTTCGCGGCGCTACTCTTTGGTTGGCGAGCGATGCCTCCACGTTTTGTACCGGTAGCGAGTAAGTCCTCAAGAGCTCCATCTTTGGATCATCCTGACGGCATATTATAGTATTCGCGTCGACGGTGGTCAAACTGCTTGGTGAATAATACCACCAGTATCGGTGCCAAATCTGTGATCGGAAGTATCGTGATGAAACGTCTCATTGAACGTGGGGTTGAAGCTTATGACACACGAGAGTATTCAGCCTGGGTGATTGAGTAGCACCTTCCTACCTTCGAGCCCTGATTCTTCGTTATCTCTCTACTTCGCTCATGAGTCTCTCTTGTAGCAGTTTTTGAAGTTTATGAAATCGACCTGAATTCAATTGAACCATCTAAATTGGCAAAAGGTAGTTAGTGCTCGTGAGAGGTAGCCGAGAGTATGATCACCCAGAGGAGGAAATCACGAATGAAGGGAAGATTAAGGGAGCGAAATGAGAAGATGGGACGCTGGCGGCTGAAAGTGCTTACCCGGACCGGTGACAGGATTGGTGGCGTGACTAAGGCTACGTGACGGTACGACATGCCAACGGCTTGTGACCAGCCGTGACCTAATATGAATGACAATGTGACCTATATGCACCCACAACTCACGGAATCTCACCATCACGACCAACCATCCTTCGTCGAATCTTTCTTCGCTATAACGCAAGAAGCTACCGCATATCCCTTTTTGCAAGCTTCGTCTCTACCCCTCGATCTGGAGACGCGTCACTTCGAGCGTAAGATCCCATCCCACTCTCTGTGCAAGGCAGACTCCAGAGCGACGACAGCATTGGCTCGACGAACTAACAGGCTACTTGTAGGTCCTTCTTCTTGTATCCATCTCAAGCCGCAGTACTTAACTACTCTGAGGGTTATAACAGACCTCGTGAGGGCTCATAGACAAAGTTTCGGGTTGTCGTTGGAATTTTGAGGTCTCAGTGAGTGCTTATCTAGTGCTTATCAGGCTGGAGTGGTTTGCTTTCGTCGGTATGTCCTCCTTGGAATCATTTCTCTCTGTTATTCACTGAAAACTCTGCAATCGGTACAACTCATTCAAACCAAGGCTCATCAACTGTTGCTTCAAATGGAGCAACCATTTTGCAACACATCTTGGAAGCCCTCATTTGTCCATCCTCTTCGCGGGATTGATTCGCGTTTCCTGCGAACCACGTACACGCCTTCTGAAGGGGAGACTTTGGAAATGATCAGGATCATGGAGAAGGAAGAGGAAGACATTGTACGGTGCACAAATGAAATAATTTGGGCGCGTCAGATGCTGGAAGATGCGGAGACAAGGAAGAAGGCACTCGAAATAAACTTGATACAGCGTCGCTCCATTGTTTCCGTCCAGCGCAGAGTTCCAGCTGAGATCTGGGAGATCATCTTCGGCATGGCCTCCGTTTCTTCGTACCGTCAAGCCTCGCTCGTCATTGATTGTCGGATTCGTACAGGGATCCTTATGCCACCCATCGTCCTCTCACATGTCTGTTCTCGCTGGCGACAAATCATCCTTCGCTGTCCAAGAATCTGGTCCTCGATCCACATCGAATTCCAGGGCATTCCTAAACATTCACACCACCTTCTCCGTACGTACCTGGAGAACTCCAAAGGGTCCGTGTTACGCCTGTCGCTCAGCGCATCCGGGACGAGACCGGACACCTTGTGTTGGCACATTCTAGTCCCGAACCTTTCACGATGCAGGAACCTGACTTTAGAAGTTTATGACATGAACGATTTCGTAGCAAGTGTCCAATCGACTGCAGGCATTTCGCTCCCACTCTTGGTGTCGTTCAATGGAATGACAGGTCAAGACGACGCGTTCGTCTCAGAAAACTGGCTATGGCAGGCTGTTCGACATGCGTCCAAGCTGGTTACGGCCCAAATCCCCTTCGTCTTACCTTCCTCATCATTCTGCTATCCCCAGCTTATGAAGTTGAAGGTTGGAGACCTTAACGCAGCACACTTTGTGGAATTCCTCACAATACTGGAGACTTCGAGCCTTCTCCGCTCTCTTTCGATTGTAGTATCTCCTCATGACCACAGCGTCGACTCTATCCCGGATACTACCATTCCAAAAATTGTATTGCCCCACTTACAGCGGCTCGTCACCAACAGCCCTAACGAGACTGTAGGACTACATAACCATCTGCTAAATACACTGTTTCGCTCCCTCACGACACCCTCCCTCCATAACCTTTCTCTGAGGTACGCTGATACGCGAGAAAGCTCCGAGATTCGATGGCCTCCTCCTCTCCTCGCGATGGTATCACATTCTACAAGCTCTTTACAGAGTTTGACTTTACGCATCGATCACCTCCGCGGGTGTCCTCAGGAACCTATCTCAACGATACTCAAAATGACCCCCCATATTATCAGCTTTCAGTTGCAGATGGCCCCAAACCCGTTCGGTCCTACGTCTTCCGGAGAACCATTCCACCAGGTTACCAGTACATTCATAACAACCTTCATCTCGGAACTTGTGTCTCTCCCACCGCTGCTTCCGAGATTGGAGAGCCTTTCAGTACAGGTCGCTGGTATTTCCCTGGACCGCAGTATCATCGATAGTGTCCTTGGATTGGCAGCGTTACGAGGTCGCGCTCGCGCCACTGTAGACAACCTTGCATTCCCAGTTGACATTCGGACCCTGAAGAATGTCAGCATCGAACCGTTTTCACCCCTGTCCGGACCTTTAGTACTTTCCGAAGAGACGCTGGCTCGTATCAGGCAGATGAAAGACGATGGCGTGGTGCTTCATGTAGGACACGGACCCAAGTACTTCACCCAGTTTGACGACGACAGTGATTTCGAATGAACAGTCTTCGAGCGGTCCACAGGTTTTCACCGATACGTCGGCAACATTTGCGTTGGATATGTATTTTCGATGTACAAATACCCCGGGACGATCTACTTATCCATCTATCCGAGAAACCACGGGTGACACGCCACTAGGTTCAGTGGGAAGACTTGTAACGTTAAAGAGTGCAACAGGCTGGGCCATCGGGAAAACTCTCACTGAGTCCTCAATAGGGAGTGAATCTTCAGTACGTGTCTTCCGTTGACTGATCGAGTCAGTCCATCACCAGCCTAGCTTCCTCAACCAGACTGCAGAGGGAGCGGCATTGTTCCCGAAGAAAGCATTTAGCGGCCCTACCTCGATTCTACAGCTTCGCCAAGAGCTTTGCATCCACGAACGTCCGACATCGAGTCAAGTGTCGACTTAGGTTTGATGCTACCATTACCCTGAACAACGATTTGACATCTGTCGGAGGAAGCGCCCGACGCCCATCGAAAATCTCGGTTCTCGATGTAAGGGTCGTTCCTTTATTATGAACACACCCAGGATGTTTGCGACCATTTTCGCGCCAATACTCGATGAAGAGGCAAATTTGATGGTCAAACCTATTTGTTGCCACTATGGTCGGCGTCCGTGGCAGCTTTCAGTAAGTTTTTCAGAAGACAGCCACACAATTAGGAGAGCGCCGACAGTCTGATCATCATTTCTACTAACTACCACGGTTTCAACGTGATTGACACGCTTTGTTCTCTGGGGAAATTATTCGGTCGCCATTGAAGGAAATGAAGACCGATTCGCACGCAGTGTCGCTGTCAGTATCATACTAGTGGGTAGATGGGATTATCCCAAGGAGAATATAAATACACCTTCACGAGCAAATAGGGCTCAAGACTCGAGTTTCCCCCGAGCTTCCGTCCACAAGGCCTCACCGCACAATGGTTCCCAATGTCTTTCTCCTCCTTCTTCTAGTGACGGGATGTGTCCAGGCCAAACCCTTGGACGAGTCGGGGTCGGAAGCGTCTTCTGAGCCTAAGGACGCCATAGCCCGTGATCCCGTTGACGATGCCAAGGGTACAGCGTCGCACAATCGGAGGATGTTAGTGCACATGGGAGCAGGTATGCTGCAAAACCTCGCGGCCAGACAAAGCTGTCCCGCCCAACGTATGTCCTTCGCGTCGTTGCCTCCTTCTCAAGCTGACGAACGGGACTTAGACCCAGTTGATTGCGGCCCGGGATGTTGCGACTCAGACGAAAAATGCGCGACACGTACAAATGGACAATTGGGTTGCTGCCCTATCACATCTACCCAGTGCGCTACCGGTGGCTGCTGTCCCTTTGGTTCGCAGTGCTGTAGCGATGACTTTGGCGGCTGTTGCCGACCCGGGTTTCACTGCTGTGGGCAAGAAAAATGTTGTCCCGGAAGCCCAGGTGGGGATGGGGGCGGTCCTCCTCCCACTATTACAGGAGGAAACCGTCCCACTCAGACCTTTACAGAGACCTTTACAGAGACGACGACTTCGACGTCTACTTCATCCGTCCGTCGTCCTCCTCCCGTCACTACAGCCTCAACTGCCACCACCCAATTCTTCGATACAGATCTTCCTACTACTTCCTCCTCTTCTAGGCCCCGTCCATTGACATCATCCACCAACGTGGCGCCAACAAACCTCCCCTCTAACAGTAACAGTACAACAAACTCCCCCGGTAACGGTAACGGTAACGCAGGACATACCATTTCCTCTCGTTGTACAAGTGCTCTGGATATCATCCTCCCCTTCCTCTTGATTTTTGTGGCCTTTTAGGGTCTGTGATGGACAGCTTCTACCGTTTAAGTGTACCTGTAGTTTTTCTTTCCATAACTCGTCGACTCCGGTATTTATTGGATGTGTATTTCTTGATGCTGTGAGGTGTTCGAGACGATAATTCGGGGATCCCAATGCCATTGAAATAAAATGGTTTGAAACAGACCCACTGACTCCATATTCCGGTCTTCGAGAGCTCGAAGAGTTTTGGCTTGTACTATGCAGCTCGTGGATGGCCAACATCCAAAAATGTCTGACCGCGAGATCCGAGGAATTCGGATATGCGGACCGACGCAGACTGGGCAAGAAGTCAGTGCGAGTGACAGCGGTGACTTCCGAGCTCCTGATACTGCACCATCTCCTTCGTTCTCCGTTACATATCTCAAAAACAGTTTTACTCTACCTGACGGGGACGAAGACTTGTCGTGATGATCAGAAAACAAAAATGAAACAAAACGACGGACCTGGGCTATTTGGAGACGGCGGCGAAAGATAAGGCTGGAAAGCGGGAATGTGGGCAAGCCCTTTGTGCTTGAAGGCTTCAGGCAGGACATGTAGAAGTCAACTGACACAACGGTGGGCTCCCGGACGTTACGAAAGCTCGATTGGACTTTCACCGTGCGTTTTCTATACAGTCACCCCTCCCGCCTCCATTCATTTTTGCATTGCAGGTGCCCTCGAAGCCCCGATAGAGACCGGACATGCTTTCGAGAATATCATTGATGGTCTCTTGAATAATTGCTATTCAGACATACCTTGAGAAGTACCCGATAAATCACCATTGTCCGTCTCCAGTAACTGTCCACATACGTAGAGCTCACGACATCAGTCACACTCTGTAATGTTGCTCTCTTCAAGATGTCCAATTGTCCTGATATCCGTTCCGGCCTTCACTCCACTCGTTCCAGTACTAAACATGCGTACACGAAAGTAGGTAGTACAAATACACATCCAGCGTTCACTGATCCTCACGCACAACTATCTATCCTTCGCTAAGCTCACCAAAACCAAGGATGCGCTATCTTCCAATCATTGCTGCCCTCTTGCCCCTCCTGCTCGCTATTGCTCGGGCCCAAGACGACGTTTGCCCACCAGGCTTTGAACTCGTAGAAGACCCACCGGGATCGGGGAATTTTTTCTGTCGAAAGATAACGATCGACTGCCCCGGCGGTAATAGCAGGAAATACGTTGACGAGGTGAGCTGCTACCCTCAGGCGCCTGAGACCACATTGACATCTATACCACACAATCAGACGACTAGTGCAAATCTCTGTTGCCCGGTCGGCCAGGAACTTGTCATTTATGATCGAACGACCAGCGCCGGAGTGGTAAGTCTCCCCTTCACCTTGCTACTCGAGGTTTCTTCTACTTTGGGCTTACGACGACTTTTTTGATTTGCACGATCAGTGCTGTGCTAATGGACAGGTCTATGCTGGTACTCCACCTGATGGAAAGTGCGTCTCTGAGACGGATGATGCCTAGTTGTGCTGTTTGAGAATGAGGCCACAATCTCGTCGGAGAAAGACTCTGACAGGACCTCGCCTTAACGTTTGGATAGAAAGGTACATGTCTCAATCGTGTATCATCATACTCATAAAATACATACACAAGTTGATCGGTTTCACAAAGTAGTACCAGTCCTCAGATCATGCATTCCATAATCCAAACTAGCCCGTTGTGCGCCCTTTGTGCTGATCGCAGAAGACTCCTCATCACGAGGTGATTGTGGTATTCTCAATGCCGAGAACCGCATGCTGGAATGGGCGACGGTGAATCGTCGACTACAATGACTGCAGCCTTGGCTTTGAACGCTTCCCATCGACGTATCGCCGCTGACGCTAATGATGTTGTCCGACCCGGATGAAGCATGAGATAACCTGATCCTCGAATTCATCATCACGAGGAGCGTGTTTCCGTAGATGCTGGGAAGAATGAGGGAAAAGACGGTGTAATAGCCTTGATCTTTTATGCCTAAGAGCAGGGCAACTGTTGTGACCGCTATCGCAGCTAGGAGAGATGTTACTGAGGTTAAACGTCGATGAGGCTCGAGGGAGAACACGTATGGCTTACCTGTGAGTGCGTTGGTCTCGATGGTGAGCCGTACGATCCTCACGATAACGCGTTTGGTATCCTTGATTAGAAACCCGCCCCGAGTGAGCTGGGGGAAGTGAATATCGTTGTTATCTCCTCAGATGAGACAGAATATTCACCAGGTAGGTCATATAAGCCGCGATGAGGATATCACATAGAGCAGACGTGCAGCACCATATCTATACAATGGGGAACATTGAGATGGACAAATCGAGGGAGAAACAAGAGACGCAAAAAACTCACCGCAGTGGCTATCGGTAACTCCGGAGAGTTGCGCAGGTTCTCCACGCTTCCAGCTTTCGCACCAAACGTTCCCGCCGTGATAGCCGCCGCAGAACTTATCACGGAGAGCTTCAGATCAGATCAATATAGAGGTGAGACGGGCTACAACACAATGAGAACCAATCATACCGCGACCAAAGCCATGGGGATCATTCTGCTTTGCGATAAAACGGATATACGCCAAGCATAGAATGCTTGAACACCCAGGCCGACTACCGCAGATCGTCAGGACTTCCGAAACCTCGATCGCCTGAGAAATACTTACCTACGCCGCCAACCATTGGTACAAAGAACCATCCCAGCCAAGGTTGAGAGGCACGCTGAGAGGCGAACCGATTATACCCCTCTTGGCCTGACCATACCACTTGCGCCGTAAGCAGAGCGTAGATTCCATACACGATGGCCTTGATGAGCCGTCTATCTTTGGCAGCGGATGTGAGATAGTATATGTCTGATGAAAATCCGTAACGAAGGCATAAGTTAAGGGACAAAAAGATGAGACTTTACAACGCACATATCTGGGCCGAGAGAACAGCGAATAGACAGGGTAGGACTACGTTCCCGACGTACTACACAAGGACTATGAACACCGTTTCCATCGACGTGAGCGAGAGTCTTCGTTTACCAGTGGTCCAACGCTGATCGAAAAAAAATCATGTTCAGTCCAACTATGCAGCATCGAGAGAAGTGGTTCACATACTTTCCAAAACTACTTGCGGTTCCCGTCTGTCCAGATCTTTGGGAAGCTGGAGTCGATGCAAGTATGGAAGGCATAGTGATTTGAGGCTTCCGGGGTTTACTCGAGCCGCAGCTGTCTCCTTATAAGATGCGGTAGCACATGGTGGAGCTAGGATCGTTTATCCCCTGAAAAAAATGACCTGGCGATCTTGTTCAAGCTCGTTGTTGCAAGCTAATACTTATCAATCAACAACGACAGTGCCACGCTCTCACACGCTCCGACGTTGGCCAATCGCAAGGGGGAGAGAATTGAAGAAGATCAGCAATTACACCAATTCCGAAGAATCTTCCCGTATGACCTTTGATGGGGTTAAACAGGGTTAAACGGAACCACACGTTCGAGGAAGAAAAAGCCCACTGAGCACTCACAACGGTAAATTCCTAGTCGAGCCCATGTTCATGCAATACGCCGCTCCGGTCGTTTGAGTTGAGCGCTTGCTACGCTTGTACGGGGTACAACTCCGCAACCAGTGATGATGACCCTGCTTTGCTACAGTTCCAACTAAGTGATATTGCCGATCCTCAAACTAGTCAGCATAGTCTTGCTGGCACGGGTAAACGGGGCCAATCTCCGCATCGGGCCTTAGCTGCACGCCATTAATAGACATATGCAGACATACTAGTATGGCATCAATGATGCCATGGCCTGGTTCCTGGCAAGCCCAGTGGCTGTCTTCTGGGAGAGATGGGAACGGGCGAAGGCGGGTAAAAGGAGGTAATAAGGTGGTTGTGCCCTGGTGATGTATGCAGTACGAGTTATTCAAATGGGTAGCATCGTACTGCATACGGAGTGCCGAGAAAACACCACCTTGAAAGCGTGGTCTCTTGCATTGATACATATGCAGGTAATGGCATTGGTTGAGAGGCCTGGGGGAGTTAGCTTCATGGTCGTCGGGCTCAGTGGGAACTTGGTAATGCAGTGTTTAACGACCTCGCCCCGTACAAATTTTGAAACTTGGAAGATACAGTGCTTTTGATAGCTTCCGAAGCCGTCTTCAAAGGCCTGGAAAGAGGGTTTGAGCTTTCGCTATCGACAATGTTTGTTCGTCCGTACCATATTCTGTGCCTTTGATGCACCGCACTGCACCACCGTGAAGACGGTGCCAGGTCTATTCGCTGCCCTTGCTACATAGGTGATCCCGTTAGCCCGAGATCGTCCCTATTCCCAATTTCGCCCTTTGCCCCCATCATCATATCTCCGCGGATACGTGACGACGCCGACATATGCTAACTCGCATGTCAAGCCTCGCTACACACAAGAAAAATCATTGGAAAATCAGACTTCCATATCGTCTACATACCTTGTCGAATACTGCATGATCATTTCCCTGCCTGTGGATGATGTTTTGGGACATGGGTCGTATATTTGGCATGACTACCTTCGATTTGAGTCTTGGCCTGAGATTGGGAAAGAGAATTCAATCACGTTGAGAGTCCAGGGTGGTGCTCGTAAGAGGAGAAAAACGAAACATGGCAAACGTCATGGTTGAAGCACTATCATCAATTCGGGCAATGAAAGTAAATGTCGTAACGTATCCTGTGAGCTACAGCTTGGACCCACTGTGTCTCAAAGTGGCAGCGGCGTTTGAAATCAGAGTCTCGGGGTGGGGTCGAGTAGCCACTCACTGCATCGCCTGAATACTGAGAATTACCACAGCCCATGCACATGTCTTTTTCATGCTTGCCTCAAACCAATCCTCAAAGGCAAACGAGCCCCCGCATTCCAATCTCCTTTCACCAGCGGCGACCCCACACCAAGCCTAACATGGTCAATCTCGATGTCTTCAGGTAGTTCGAAAGTGAATGCCTCGATGAGAACTGCTATGACAGCCTGTATCTCCAGAATCCTGTGGACAGGACCGTTGAGACCGACGCAGATGCCGCAGAGAAGGAATTGCTTACGCGAAACGCCAACCAATGCATGCTCGTATGCCCGCCCCTGGTAATATAAAACGGTGATCGTGTTCATTCTCAGTTCCCTCGATGAGAAAAAGCACACATACCGAAGGTTAACAAATTCCCGAAGATTCCTAATGTCGTTGGCTTGGTATCGAGGAATCGTTCTGGCTTCCACTCCTCTGCGTCTTCTCCCCATACCTCTTTGAGCCTGTGAAAAGAATAAACATGATCATTGGTACCTGTCCTTTTACTCGTCAGACGGCAGCTCACCGATTGTAGTTGTATACACCGGCGTATACCCTTTGTCCTTTCGTCACCGGTATCTCGCGCAACACCGAGCCCGAGGCGTCCACCACTGGTGACTCGAGTGGAATGACATCGTCAGCTACTGCTTCACGAAAGAACTCCGGAATAATAGGGTGGAGACGGAGAGTTTCCTAGTGCTACATAAGAATGGGTTATCAATTCGGAGGATGATAGAAGTGCCTTGATCGCAGCGTTCAAAAAGACCATCCCCTCCAGCTCATTCGCCTTAAACTCTCCGTCGTTCCTACTTTGTTCCCGGTACCGTTTTACTTCCTGGAATAGTCTTTCTTGGTCTTTGGGATTCTTGGATAGTTCATAGAGAACCCAGGCTAGGCTGAGCGAAAAAGGGTTGCCGTGAGAGTTTGTTAAAGGGGAGTTATTGAACTTCATACGTGGAGGCCGTTGTGTCATGACCGGCGAAGATGATGGTAGCCATTTGTGATAATGCCTCTGCTGTGTTCAAAGTCCTCTTTGGATCTTCACTTTCCATGGAACGCGCTGTAAATACGTGTGCGGTGCATGTCAGTGAATTGTGACCGCTGAAACGTACCGACAACGCTCAAGAAGTCCTTATCCTTCTCCCCACCTCCCCCACTTTCTACCTTGTTTTTCGCTAAAATTTCGGCGACCGCCTGAGCTCTATTGACGTAGTGTGCAAAGCGCCTATCTTCATTTGTTTTCCTGAGGTCCAAGAGACTCGTGAAAGACCTCGGCATAAACCGATACGAGACATTGCGAAAGAGTTGGTATTTGCCCGGGCTTCGAGTGTCGATGCTATAGATATCGAGTGATAGATAAAGATGTAAGGCGGATGATAAGTTACTAAATCTCACAAGAGGTCCCGGATGATGTCACGAAGCTCACTCTTCTGTTCGCTATGCGTCCCGCTCAAATCGTATTCAAGCATGGCTAGTGATGAGCTTAACTGTTAGCCGTTTCCTTTGTTGTATTGGTAGTACTCACTGTCTCCAAGTGCTTCAAGCGCCATATCGTTGACCGATGGTGCAACATCCAGCACGGTGGCACCCTTCACAACCTCTTCCTTCCACTTCTGCATGAGCTGAATCCCGATTGTTAGGCGAGAAGTTCTGATAAAGCTCGATTGAACTACGTACAGATTTCCCCGATGCATAGAATAACTGAGCGAACGGTCTGATTTGTCCAGCAGAAAATGCCGGATTTAAGACTTTACGTTGTCTCTGGTGGGCGTCGCCTACAAAAATGGATACATATGAGCTCTCCCAGTCGAGTGATCAGTACAACTGAAGCATACCGTTGGCGCCTAATACCCCAGGGCCTAAAAATTTGATGAACAAATGCTCCATATCCCCGGGCTTCTTGTAACGATAAGCAGACTTATGGAAGACATGTTGGAGGGCGTGAGGGTCATTCAACATCAATATATCTTCCTATCATTCGTGTGAAATCGATCGTAAGCTTTCGCTCGTAAGGTAGAGAGTGTCGGATTCATCTTACCCCGAAGCATCCTGCGACTCGAACAGCAGACCCGTACTGCCTAAACCAAGGAGTTTCAAGACGTCCCACCACTCTCTTCCGAGTCAATTCCCACTCGTGACCTGGAACCATTCATACAATCCGCAATCAGAGCCAGCCTAGGACGACTACAGCGGAAATATACGCTTACCCCAAAGCAGCGAAGGCGACGGAGGTCCCTGGAGAAACTTGAGCGAGCGTCTTCTTGCACGAACAAGTAATGCAACCACAGCTCCAAACAGGACGAGCAGAGGTAATGTAAGAAGTTGGGAAAGCATCGACATCTTAGGGCGGGATATTGATAGTGCAGAACAGGTCTCGAAGGGCTCCCCTTTATATGGGCCTTTCACAAGTTTAGCTTGCCGTGAGAAGAAAAAGAAGACAGTTAGACCGATTTCTCTCGGACGTTGGTGAGCATGATTTGATGAGCAGAAGACTCTTGCCATTTGAGAGAGCCTCTGCATGGGTATTTCAATGAAAGCGCCTCCACCAGGGTCAATATCATCTGACTTGCAAGTTCGTCTCTAATTCTAACGCGGGAGTGATCGACAATCAGTCAAAGATAAGTCAGTGCGTCCGCATCGGGGCAGATCACGCACGGAGGATTCAAGAATTCGTCAGACGATGCATCAAAGCGGCTATTCCGTATTGTACTGACGAACCCCGAGTGCAGCTAGGACCTTCGTAGACATAGTCGCAGTAAGAATTGTCCCGGCAGCATGTAGTAGTGAAAACCGTGGAGCGTCCCAGAGGAACGGTACCTATCATAGAGCGAATTCAATTCGTGCAAATCATTCTGCGCGTGCTCCGAGGTCTGATTATGTCGAAGAATGAACGACTGCGGTAAGGGTGCATAACGCCAATGTTCAAGTCGAGATTGAATCCGAGAATTCCACTCGCTCAAATAGCTATGCTGAGGTGGTGTTGGTACTTGTGGTTTCCCTATTTGAATGGGCGTAGTGGCGAATTCGGGAAGGAAGAAAAAGATCGTGAGATGGCATGGTCCACGAACTAAACGCCTCGTATTGTATTGTTGGTCCATAGACCCTATGGTTCAATCTTGAGGCGCCCGGGGCAGTCTCCTTCAGCGGGAAGGACAGAAGCTTTGCGGCAAGTTTGTAACTTAGTCTGCTCGAGCTATGGCTGCCTTCACATCTGAGACTTGATATGAAGTTGTAAAGTTCACCGAACATCGTTTATCCGTGCAAGGAAAGGACAAATACATGTGCTAGGCAACAAGATATTACATCGGGGGTATCATTACAGAGGGCAAGCAGAGCCAGAGCATGTACGGACTAAGACCAAACTTGAAGTCAGCAAGTTACGAAACCAACGAGAGCCGAAAGGAAGCCCCCAGCAGTAAGCTCAACAATATAGTCATCGTCTTCTCCTTCTCGCGAACCCTACTCTACTCAAAGTCGTGTACACGAGCACGATCCCTTTCCTCGATCATGACGTGTATCCCATCTTTTCGCAGCTTCTCCATATCCTGGACCGTCGCCGACCCCAGCACGATACGGTGACTCGGCCTTGACGTCAAAGAGACGAACTTGGTCCACCTCAATGAACGAAGTCTGCCCATTGTAGGGGTAGCAACATCAGGTTTCCTTGACTTCACTAGTTGTAGAATGCCATGTACGACATGAGGGCCTAAATCGATACCGCCGATACGGAGCGATAGGCTCTCCAAGTCAGGCACCATCTCTGGTCTCCTGAGATCTGACAGCAACAACGATACGAGTTGTTCGACGAACCCTTGGTACACTTCTCTCTCCATGTCGTTCATCCCATGCCTACCCTCCACCAACAAATCAAATTGCTTCAACCTTGGCACGAGAGCGAGGAGCTCTGAAACGGGCCTTCCAATGTGCCCGTAGCATGGCCTGATGGACAATGCGAACGTCTGTAATGAGGCTGAGGAGTGCTGGAGGAACTCCGTGAAATGTGTCGACCACAGGCTGTCGTCCGGGCTCGAGTCTGAGCATAGTAGCTTGAACGTCCAGAGGGAAGGTGCTACCACCGATTTGAAAAGCGCCGAGAAGAGGTGACCGTTCAAGGAGGGAGGGGCGCCATGATGATCGTCAATGGTGAGAGTTTTGAGAGACTTCATCTCAACAACCGGTACGGGTCTGGAGAGTGTAAGGGTCTCTTTGTCCGCTGAACAACCCAAAGTGAGAGACCGAAGGGTCTTCATTACGGCGAAGATAGGTATGAAATGCTTAATCTGCTTCTCGTCAAGCCATTCAATGGTGAAGGATGTGAGTATATCAAAGGGTATCACCGCCACGACGAACTTCTCGAGGGGGGGTGACAATCACATGTACGCGGAGTTCTGTAAGTTTTGAAGTTTGCCTAAGTGCTACAAAGTTCCACCGGTTGTTTAGCATGTTCCTCTCGAACGAAATGTATTTAAAGTTGAAGAGCATCTGATAAGTGAGGATTTTATTAAGGAACTCATAACCCCCTAAGCGAATGTCAAGGGTAAGCTGTTCGATAAAGATCCTATCCTGGAGCTGAAAGGGAGCGACAACGTCTGGTGTATGGGGAGTCAGGTCCCTAGAGTTTACTCTGGAGGAAATGCAAATATTGAGTGGATGTCCAGACACTTTCAGCAAGAATTTTTGGATAATAGATCACATGGCCCAAGGGATTTGGTATAGCTCGACAGAGATGGATGACCATAACACCGGACGCTGGTCTACTATGGATCTCCATGAATGACAGACTTGAGAGAGGACGAGTGGGGCTTTCACGATAGTCTGGGAATGAGGTAGGTCGGTGAAGTCGATGTAGAGAGAATATTTGGTCTGTGATGAGCATAAGGCCAAGAGTATTGCCTCCCAAAGCTCTGGAGGAACTCTTTGATACACCGGTATCGTAGCATAACTGCCTTTTGAGGACTGCATGTTTCTGTCATTCTGCATATTCCTTATTCTCCCGAACTATGTTGTTCTCTATTTGTCTAGGTCTTCTCAATAGACCTTTCGGTGCTACAGTTACCAGAATTAACATTGATAGCGTTTTTTGTGAGCTACAGGACAATCACTGTCCTATAAGGTCAGATCCTTGTCTCCTTGAATGAGAATGAGACGCACCCAGTGTTACAAATTGCCCCACTGTTCCTCCTGTTTCCTTGGTCCCCTGATTATTTCCCTTGATTTCCTGTTGATTTCACCTCGTTCCATGTCCCTAGTATTGCATCATGACTTCTTTGATGTTCCCGACCATTCCAGATCATTCCATACCTTGTGTTCATCATTCCATATGATTTCCATCATGATAATGCTGTACTTGACATCCCTTGATTGTTCCATCAGATTCTACCTGTCCCCTTTGATGTTCCACATTGTTCTTTATTGTTCTTTGATCTTACTATACTCGGATAGGTTTCCATGACTCAGAATGCTGTACCATTGTCATATATACTCATGGACACCTGTAGATAGTTCCCCAGCTTGTTCACTTCATCTTTACACTCTGTTCCTAGTGTTAGATGTTCTGCACAATGCAAGACCTTCTAACTTTGACTTCATGACCCAGATAGGTGGCCTGAGAGGCCTTAGACCTTAGGCTTGTTCTTGACACCCAGAACCCTTGTGTCAGGAAGGCGACCGCAGTTGCCCCTCAAGTCACTCAATCAAGTCTGTTCTGCTGTGTTCACTATGGATTGACCAAGTGGTTAAGCTAAGGAAACGTACTGTACAAGGTAGGTCTTTTATACTAGACTACAGGTCAGAATGAGTCATCAAGTGTCCGTACGAGTCGGCAGGGAGGAGTCAGGGATGGATGGTTCTGGAATTGTGAGTCAGGCCGCTGAGTCATGATGGTGAGCCGTAGACGGTAATAGGCCCGCTGAGTCGTGGTGGATGAGTATGAGTCAGCCCATTTGAGTCATGGAGTTGAGTCAGATGTTTGGGGAATGAGGTGAGTCGGGTTGATGGTATAGCGCTCAATTGTGGGTTTGGGCGCTTGTTAGGGGAGGATAGGAGGAATTGTGACACCTTGGTTTTGACTTTTGCCTCAGATGTAGCAGTCACTCGAGAACGCGTCGGATGTGATGATTGTATAATGTCAACCTGCATACCAGTCATGATCATGAGCAACTTCATTGAGTAGTAACAATTTCAAGCAAAGCTTACCAGAAGAAAAATTACAGCAATTGTCTGCAACTGCAGGTCAGAATCACTGTTTATGAGTTTGAGGTGATGGCAGTACACTGGACACAATATCACATAATGTGTGGGGAAGTACAGAGGAATTACATTGGGAAATTCTCATTGGGAACAGTAAGAGTTGAATTATAATTCCTGTTGGAATTTCAAAGGAATTATGATTGGTAAGATTCTCTCTAAAATTCTTGATGGTTTGTTACATAAGAAGTACAAGGGGTATTATGTAAAGCATGTCTATAGGGTCTTAAAATAATGATGCAAAGAAGTATGGAAGAATTATAAAAGGTAATACAGAAGAGCTGCCCTGTTTGGAGTTGCAAACCTCTGAAATGTACTCCAGGAGGAATTACAATTGGATTACATTAGCAAATGTAGGATCATGTATTTCTGGTTCTGAGAATAGGAAGTACATAAGCCTTACAAAATGTATGAAGTGATTGGTACCAATAACATAATTCTTGGAAGAAATATGCTGATTTATGTATAGTCAACCTTGTTTTGGGCACAAGTTGGCCAGTTGATGTTGTGAAAGATATATACTAAGTATTTCCTTGTTAAAAACCTAGAATTACAAAAACTGGATTGAATTGTAATTCTGCAGGAAATACAATTCATTCAAGTTTAATTGTGGAAGTACTATTATTTGTAATGCAGCTAGCAGTTATGAAGACAAGAGATAGCATAGTAGTGTAGAGGACCAGAAATAGGTAGCAAGAAACAATAGCCAGGAAAAATAAGATTGATAATGGCAATAGAAAGGGGGATATAGTTGAATTTGGACCAAAGGATAATAGTTTTGTAATGCTGGGAGTATCATTGTAATGTATATGTGCAATACAAAAGGGCAAGATATTTTGGTGAGGAAAAAGATTGCTGAGCATACAGTCTGACCAAGAACAAAAGTCAGTTGTAACCTTGTCAGGACCTGGTAGAGATCAGGCCCAAGTAGGGTCTATCAAATGACCAAAAACCAGTTTCAGCCCAATATAATTGTGTGGACAGTTGACCTAAATTGCACCAGATGTGGGGAGGTAACAACCAAGTAGTAACCTAGTCAGCACCTTCATGATGCACTCTTAATCTAGTTTGCACTTGGTGCTAATGATATTGGGATCTGCTGCCACATAGGTTACAACCTGATCAAGATTGGGCTTCAACTTCTTCACCAGCTGGTGCTGACTGGGACATGGTTGAGGCCCAATCTGACCTTGACCTGCTGCCAACCCATTCTTCGTCTTGTTGAATCCGCGGCCTAGATCTTAATCAGTCCCGGTTCACTTCTCCCGCAGTATGATTATGCGGGACAGTACTTCGTGTCTGTTTCATTGTTCTATATGCTCCATATGTACAATTTCTATTGGATATCTCTTTATGGTAGTTACATTCATTCTACATGTATATAAGCTGGCAGTTCTCTACGTGAATCTACAGTGTGCTTGAGCTTCTACGTCTCGCCTCTATAACTCTCTCAACTCTCCTGGTAAGTAGTAGTTGTAGTAATGTAGTAGTCCACTGCGCTAGGCGTCATGCCGGCTCTACACGTCTGCTGCTGACTGTGTCATGACTTTGTCTTGACCTTGTTCAAAGTTGCTATAGATCAGGTCAGGACCGGCTCTCCACTTGATTGTGACCTGGTCAAGACTTGGTCTCAACCTTGTTCATGTCTGGTGCTGAGCATATGATGACATCTGTCATAACCTACTCATGACCTAGTCACAACCCAGTTCACATTCAGTCTTCATCAGGTAATCAGAACAAGCAATAGGGACACTGGGACCATCACAATGTGTGTGGAATTACTGGTAGGTTCTGATCTCTGATAAATACTGAGATCTGTGGACAACCAAGCCACCCCTGGGTTCAGACCTATTCCAATCCAGTGCATTATAA
>JANHQD010002194.1:0-64792 GCA_024721195.1 Marasmius sp. AFHP31
GATTAGGCTAATAAGCTCTATGGGTACAATGCAGGAATTACTGGAATTCAGGTGAACAGAATTGGCCTGGGCCGTAAGGCTGAACAGTGGAGTATTAGGCGTAGTGAAATGGGTATTCAGACCAATCAGAAAACATACTGGTGTCGTCAGTGTCGTGAGGCCTGCAGAGTTCTCACTGGTTTGACGTCCGCTCTGAGGGCCCGGCTGGGGTTTCTTGCCTGCGGCAAAGGCCTCAATGATGGTTTTTGTTGTTTCGGGAGTCAAGTCCTCCTGCGAAACCGGGTAAGCATCTAGAGAATTGGCTGAGGGCCCATGGACGCACATAGAAGTCATCCCCAATAACCACCATCGGTGCATTACTGCAAGCACCTTGACACTCAACTTCAACAACTGTAAATTTCCCATCCTTGGTAGTCTCTCCGGGTTTGATTCCTCCCAGTTGCTTGCAGATCGTGTCCAATATTTCTTCCGAACCACGCAACATGCATGGCGTTGTCGTGCAGACCTGAACGAAATGCTGACCGATGGGTTCCCTGAAATCATTTTCTCATTAATTGAATGAACGGCATGGGAAAGCAGTACCGACCTGTTGAACATGGTGTAGAAAGTTGCAACCTCGTAAACCCTCATTGGCGGCATTTCAAGCAGTTTCGCGACATAGTTCATGACGCTGATGCTAGTCCATCCTTCATTCTGTCTCTGACCCAAGTCAAGAAGTGGGATGACGGCTGCCTTCTTGTATTGTGGGGGGTACCGGGAGATAATTTCTTTTGCGCGCTTGAGGTTTTCTGGATTGAATTCGAAGGGGATCTTGGGTAGTTGTTAATTTTCGCTCGAAACCCCATTGACGGGAAAAGGTGTCTCTTACACTAGGATTGTTGTGGGGTTTATCTCGGTGCTAGGAGAAACTAAGAGCAAGGTCCAACGAATTCAGGATGTAGAACTCACCACAAAGAGAGCATCCGACCTCCGAGAACATGTGGATGAGATCCATCTCTTTGTGACGGGTTGACGAGTTATTTGACGAGAAAGTCTGGACAGCATTTCTCCTCAAATATGTTGGGAGTGACGGGGTTCAGGAGAGTTTCGAAGCCAGCGCCTAGCGTAGGATGAGTTCGGAGGTAGAGCAAAGAAGCCACGTGAGTGGTGTCGTCCAATCATCTGCGCCGAATTTTTGTCACACTTGCAGCAATGCACACTCGAGCTACCTCGCTGCTGAAGCTTCCTCACACAGTAACGGTCGGAAGGCGGTGTATAAACTTCTACTTCTTCATCATACAACGCGATACGAACCATAATACACTATTAGTATATTCAGAGAGGAGGCAAGACTGGTTCAGGCTCCGCGGCGTTCAACCTGCAAGTTAATGGAGTCAGAACTGTAACAAGCTTAGCTACCCAAGACGTAGCGCGTATAAAGCTCGTACTGAAAATGGATAGGTACGTCGGGGTAGAGAGGTTGACGCCGAGTCGGAGCAGGAAACCTCTTTGAAGTTTGACCATGAAACAGCGGACGCGCCATCCTGACGACACGGGGAAGATAGTCGTTCCCTACACACGTCGGCATGGGAAGGTCAAGATGGGCCATTTCGGTGAACACAAACCCAAGAAGACTCGGTATAGGAGACTGGCGACAACCGGTAAATCGAGGAAACCGTGCTCAATGTAACTTACAGCCTGGCCCGACAGATATAGCCAGGCGTCACATCGACCGAGAAGTCTGTATTTTTTCTTGTGTGTTCTCGGATTACCGCTAGTAAGTAAGACTATCTACCAAGGCATGGGGGCTACGTAGTTTATAATTCGAATGTATAGTGAGAAAGGACATTAGCACAGCTATCATTTGAGAGTGTCTGTATGCCATGTGTGGGTATGATGAATAGTAGATACAAGCATGAGAGACGTGCAGCTAAAATAGTACTAAAAGTACAACAACAACAGAATCTTAGATCAACGGATAAGATCGTAACTTGTTCACTGCATCATGATGCAGAGAAATCCACGCGTCGCCCATCGTTCCACCAAGAGATACCAGCCTTGCTTTGACAGCAAGCTCAGTAAACTCCTTGAACCTCGTTACCCCAGCTTTCTCATAAACCTTACTATCCTGTTTAACCAACTCGAGGGCAACTGATCCCCGCAATGGTTGGTTTTCGCCCGCTTCCAAATATTTCTGTAGAACTAGCACCAAGATCCGTAGGTGGGGAGGAACGGTCCAAGTTCCTGCGGTGCCAGATTGGCTCTGGGTTGACAGAACGGTGTCCCATGTTTGGGGGACGGTAGTAGCTGGAAGAGGTTTGTCCATCGTTGTGGGCGCCGAGGATCGCAATCTGTTTGACACATTGTAGTGCAAGGATATCCATGCCTTTCCCCCTTCACCACCAGCCCACACTACTTTTTTCTCCACAGCTAGTCCAACTAATTCCCGGAATGTCGTAACCCCAGCCGTCTTATACACCTTGCTGTCCTGAGCTAGCAACTCGAGGGCGACTAGTGATCGCAACGGTTGGCTGTTGCCCTTTTCGTGAAGTTTCTGAAGGACTTGCACCAAGCTCCGGAGATGGAGGGGAATGGTCCACATCGCTGGAGAGTCGGACTGACTCTGAGAGGAGGAGGAAACGCTCAGCGATAGGGTGGAAGGTGAGGCAGGAGCAGGAGTGAGCTGAGGAAGAGGCTCGTCCAACAGGTCAGTTATCTGATTCTGTGATTCGTCATAGGCGAACCGAGCTACGGGAGTCTCAGGCAATTCAGGACTCTGGACAGATCGAGGGGTTGTTGGTGAAGTAGATTCATCGGTCGAGGCGATTGCAGCAGCATCGTAAACGGTAGGAGTGTTGTTCGTTGGGATCGATACTGCAGGTGCCTCGATTCTCGGGGAGGCTGGCCTGGTCGGAGGCATCGACATGGCGGAATCCAAGGGCGAGTCATTCGCCAAGGGTGGTAAGGTTTTTAGTACACTGTGGTGTAAAGAAACCCAGACGGTGTCGCCATGGCCACCATACCACGCCAGTCTTTCCTTTACAGCAATTCCAAGCAATTCCCCGAATGTCGTGACCCCGGCGTTCTCGTACACCTTGCTATCCTGCGCAAGCAATTCGTGGGCGATTGTCGAGCGTAACGGTTGGGTGTTACCGCTCTCATGATATCTCCGGAGAAGTTGCACCAAGCTCCGGAAAGGGATAGGGACGTTGCGCGCCTCTATACCATCAGACTCAGTCTGAGATGAGGAGGGGGTGCTCGACGTATGGGTGTGTGTGGCAGGGAGAAGAGGAAGAGGCTCGTCCAAGGGCCCAGTTAGCTGCTTCCGGTCATCAGCGCACCGGGTTACCAGAGCAGGCTCAACACTCTGGGCGGCTGGAGGGATTGTATGCGAAGTAGATTCGTCAGTCGCGGCGATAGTAGTAGCAGCGTATACGGGAGGAGTGTTGTCTATTGCGATCGGCACTGCGTCAGCCTCGTTTTTCGAAGGAGCAGGCGTGGTCGATGTCATCGGAATGGTGGCATTTGAGGGCGAGTCGTCCACTAAGAATCGCAATCTCTTCAGTGCACTGTAGTGTAGGGAAATACATGCGCTGTCTCCCTGGTTACTATACCACACCAGTCTTTCTTTCACAGCAAGCATGATCAATTCCCAGAACGTCTTCACCCCGGCATTCTCGTATACCTTACTATCTTGTGCCGCCAACTCGGCGGCGATGGTTGATCGCAATGGTTGGGTGTCGCCGTTCTCGTGATGCTTCTGGAGAACTCGTACGAGGCTGCGGAGATGTATGGGAACGGTCCAAGGTCCTTTGGCATCGGACTGGCTCTGGCATGATGAAGGGGAAATCGCAGAGGGGGCGCTCGGTGAGTGAACCAGAGGAGGACGAAGATGAGGAGACTCGTCCGGATAACTGGTCCTCTGTCTCTGTAGTCCGTCGTAGACATATTTGGCTACAGGGGCAAGCTCGGGGTCGCCGGCAGGAGGAAGTGTTGTCGGCGATATTGCAGTTTGAAGGCGGCAGCTGGTCCTAGGATTGACGGCAGCCGCATAAACAGGAGGGGTAGTATCCACCACAGCGGAAGCTGCGGAGACCTCCCGCTCTGTGGTGGGCGGAGATGTTTCGGGGCGCTGCTTGATTTGGGGTCGTAAGTTTGTGGAATTGTAACTGGTAGATTTTCCATTGTTCTGAGCACCCATGTTGGTCGAAGGCAGTGGCATGCTGGTATTTGAGGGCGGCGAACCATCCACCGAGGACTTGTCGTCTTTGAGACTGCTCACCATCACAGTCCAGTCCAGGAACGTGGACGCTTGTGATCTCAAGCTGAGGTGCGCTCCGGGAAGGGTCGGCGAGATCACAATCACCTGGTACATCCGAAAGCGCAGAATGGAGACGGGATATGCGAAATCTCGATCTCCGGAAATCAAAACGATCGTCGAGCCATCGCTCTCATTGTCAATAGCGAAAGTCAGCATATCCACTGGGACGAAGGACAACCAGTGAACACGGGGCCAGAGACTCGTCGGAATTAAAACGCACCGATCATCATCTGGTCCACGACGTTTTTGCGGCCATTGTGAGGACAATCTATCAGGCTAAGCCCAGAGCACTGTAGCTCTGACCTCAGCGAGACAGACCGAGGCGAAGAGAGTTCGGAGAGGTCGGCGTATCCCCTACATGTCTTGATACGCCCATACTGTTGCGCGACCTGATCTGTCGGGTCAACACTGAAGGGAGCGGGGGAGCTGCTGCATGAGGCACCTTGCGTATTTCGTTCATAACTCCATATCCAGAAACGTTCGAAGGTGGTCGGCAATTCTCTGAAAATAACCTGTGAGCATGCACATTGGTTGATGAAGATCACTTGCGAACGTACCATAGTCCCAAAACACAGCAACTTGACCCGTGGTAGTAGACATAGAGGTGGTAGCGATGTTGTGGGGTCGTTATTCGGCTAAAGGAGCGTGCAAAGTTTGGAGGTGAGAGACCCAGTGAGACTAGCTCGTCGTAGGATTGGGAATATTTGAAAAAAAATACTGGGTTGTACTGAATTGCCCGGAAGATGAGGGAACTGAACAACAAATCTCAGCGAGGCTCGGCTGGAAATAAACGCACCCTGTCTCCCTGTCTGTATGACCTGATCGACGGATAGGAAGGCGAGCCGGTTCTCTAGCGTTTCAAGGCCCAAACACCAGACTTCTAGAACGTGAAATGGTAGGTGCGTGAGATGGTGGTGGTGCAAGGACAAGGACCAAGTGCTGTGGCACGCCGCACTCCCAAAACAGCCTGGTACAAGGACTCCCACGGCACACAGCATGTGGGAAAACAATAATGGACTTGGCAGCGGAAAAATCATGGTGAACGGGCGCTTGCGTACCCCCTTGGGAGATTGACAGAAGATCTCACTACAAGGTCTACAGAGACATAGTAATACTGTATATTAGGTTCGTCTTCCAGTTGGTCGCCGGTTAGGACGCAAGGATATCCAACTGGCTGCCCCTTCTCCCCCCGACTCTACCAATCCCCTCGACATCGCAAGTTCGATGTATTCATCAAATTCACTGATCTCTACCTCCTTGTAGGCCTTGAAATTGGGGTCCTGAATGTTCAGCTCACGCGAGACCGAAGATCTCAGCGGTCTGTCCTCGCCCTCCAGCCAGTAATTCTGCAAAATCCTCATCAAGGTCTGGAAACCGGGAGGTACGCTTGGGTCGTCGAGAGGTTGACGCCGAGTAGGAGCAGAAAACCTCTTCGACGATGACAAGGTGGCGGAAGCACTCGACGTTCGGTGTTTACGAAAGGCACCAGGGAATGCGGTTGTGCTGGGAAATGAGGAGAATGGCCGCGAGGGGCCCGGAGAAGGCGGTAGAGCTGCTGTTGAAGATATGGCCCGTGGTTCCTCGTATTCTGAATCGTCAGGACCGGAAGTTGCAATGGATCGAGGTTGCTGAGATGGGGAGCTGGGAGGGCTAATCTCTCTTGGAATTGTCGCTGGAGCCTCGATGTGAAGAGCAACTGTCGCAGAGCTGACGTCCGCAACCTTGAACGCCGTTTCACTGTCGCTCTCGTCGTTATCAGTCAACGTAGTGGAGGTTAACTTCCGGGAAGACGTCCGTGACTTGAGTTTGGGCCGTTCGAAGGAGACGGTGCGGTTTCTTCTATGAAGTTTGAGGGATTCTGTCGTGTCATTGCCAGCCTCAGCGCCCGACAGCCCGTATGCCTCATTGTCGATACGTCCATGCTCCTCCTTGAGATTGCTGAGAATGTCGGTACTCCAATCCAAGTATGTCGAAGCTTGAGCTGTGAGACTGATGTGGGCATTCCGTGGCTGGGATATAAGGACCGTGTGGGTATGGCGATAACGAAGCGTTGCGAGTGCATAAGCAAAGTCTTTGTCACTCGAGATGAGAATTATTGTCCTCGGTGTTGGGGTATCCATCGCAAACGCCATCATATCGACTGGATAACCTCTGTCAGAATTAGTCGACTACAAGGACAACACGAGGGCGCACTGAGGAGCATTTGGTCAACGACCTCCTTCCGTCCATTGTGGGGACAGTCGATCAAGTTCACTCCAGAGGACTGTAATTCTGACCGTCGAGAACCAATCGATGTACTTTCAGAAAAGTTTGCGTAACTTCTGAATGCCTTGATGTATCCGTATTGTCGAGCTGCTTCGAAAATCGAGTTGACCAGAGAATAGCCAGATACATGGCTCGGGACAGGACAATTCTCTGACGGAAAATGAACATTCCAAGATGAAGACGTTCAAGAACTACCCACCATAATCCCAAAAAATACCTACTTGTCCATTAGGCGTGCTGGATGGCGTCTCAGGCGGTTCAGGCTCAAGGGCGGACATGGAAGTAGAAAAAGAAGGTGTTACCAGGCATTGGCCAATATTTCAAATCACGGCTAGGCTGTCACCTGAGACAACTGCGAACGGGTCTGCACCGTGACTTGATACCGAGTCTTTTTCAATCAATCTCTGGACCCAGTGAATGTAGGTGTTGATCATAGTTTCTGTATAGGGTCCATGTAATTATTGCAAACGCAGGAAAGGTCGGGCTTGACGCGCAACCAGGCGGCGGTGAATAGTATAGGTTAGACAGGAATTTATTGTATTCTCTTTCCGAGTCGAGCGAGATGGTAATTAATGGTCGGTCTATGCATCTTCTTTGGCATGGGCTGTTGGACAAATACAAGGGTTGAGCGACGTGAGGCAGCAGAGACAAATAGTAACGCACCGTCGTCCTCATACAATGAAAAAGAGCCTGTGCAGCATCCTGACAGCTCCCGACGGAGTGTATATCGTTAGTGGCTGCCCAACAGCCCAGCATGGTACTCAGTTGAGCACCGCACATGGTGTTTATAGCATCTAGTGGTCGTTGAAGCTTGAGTACGTCAAGAAACAGCCAGAAGGAGACTAGACTGACTTTTTTTGGGCCTGACTTTGAGGTTTTTTATATGAATAGCCATCAGTCTGCAGCAATCCCCGCAACGAGAACAAAGGTTGGCAACAGTCGACGTTGAGAAAACGAAAGCGCGTTGGTCGGAACGTCGGAACGTCGGCAAGTTGACGCTGAAGCACGTGGATGTGTGCATGGGCGCTTATTACCTCCACGTCCTACCACAGCCTACCACGTCCCCAGAACCGTCCTGTGCAACGTTTATCGAGTCCTTCCAGCACTCTTCCATCAGGTGCTTCTCTAGACCCATCATGGCTTCAACCTCCTCGATGAATAGAAATAATTCTGGTCTGTTGCTCGTTATTGAAGACTCGATTGTTCCTGACAGTGGTCTTTGCCCTCATTTCGTTTCCTAGCTGTCAAGCGTATCATGCAGGAGGCTCGAGAACTCGCCAATGACCCCTCGACAGATTATTCTGCTGCGCCACTAGAGGTGCGATCTGATGTTCTACTTGCACGCCCGTATACTGACCTCGTCGTTATCCAGGATGATATATTTGTCAGTCGTAACCAGCACCATACTCCAAGGTCTTGCTCAGTCTCTGACTCTACAGGAATGGCATTGTACAATTCGTGGACCACAAGGCACCGAATTTGAGGGCGGACTGTATCACGTTCGGATATTATTACCTGCGGAATACCCCTTCAGACCACCGTCACTCATGGTCTTAACACCCAACGGCCGGTTCGAACTTAATACGAAGGTCAGAGTACTTTGACGAGTTCATATCTGTTTCCACTCAATCGCGATCATTTGCAATAGATATGCATTAGTTTCACCAGCTGTAGGGCCTTGTTACCGTTCCTTCGACGACATGCTGACACTCGATTGTAGATCACGAAGAGCTCTGGCAACCTGCGTGGGGTATACGGACTGGTATGGCGGAAATTATCGTTGTGATCGAACACACTCCCTGACTTTCGTTCAAAGCCATTCTGGGTTTGCAAGGCTTCTTCCCCTTGAAAGGACAGGCTGCGGTAGGCGTGGGTTCCATTGAGTTTCCTACGTCAGAGCGCAAGAGATTGGCCGCATTGTAAGTCGAACCTTTGGTGCGACACACGCGTACTACTCACAGTTAATAATTCGCCTAGGTCTCGAGAATGGACATGTCCGCACTGTCAACAAACCAACTTGGAGATCCTCCCAGACCCAGTCCCTGCTGAGCATCCAACAACACCACCAACAACTTCAGAGTCGACGGACGTGCAGGACAATGTTGAGACCACTGTAGTGACCGACGCGAGCGACACACCTCCAGAACACGCTACCGCCAATGCTCCAACTCAACAGTCAAACGCTACCTCCGGGCGTAGCGGCGAAGTGTCACAATCGCTCCAGGCAGCCTCCGCTGTTCCGGACAGTGGCGTAGCCCCTATCCCTATACAGGATACCACTCCACCAGTAGCTCCCATACTGCCCCGGCAACAGGTTGCTGTACAGCGGTCATCTCAGAGGCCGCCCATACTTCTAGATAGCGCTATAGGTGTCATTCTAGTGCTGGTATTTGCTTTGATCTGCCGAAGAATGCTTTGATGTTATCTTATATTAGGAGGTGTGACCTGTACTGTACGTTTGTTAACGGATGCTAATCATGTATCTGTACCCTAGTAACAAACCGAAACGGGACGACGAATTGTGAGATCTTGAAACCTTCGGGAAAATGAACACCCGCACCATGATCGAAGTCTCAGGTGTCTGTGTCTCGTTTGTTTAACAAGGGCCATATAAGCTGGACAGTTTATGCCGAGTTTATGCCAACCGCAGCCTCCTAAGCTCATCCAATGTCACAGAGCATTCCTAACGTCGCTTCCGGTATGCGACCACGACCTCGACAGTGCTATTCTTCCTCATCCCTCCCTCGGAATGTCAAAAAGGACGCAGGACGTCGAATACTTAGACTTCCTTCACCGGAGGCCATGACTGTACCAATCCCCCCATCCTTACTCCAGTCGCCACATCTCACCTCAGCTGAAAGTGTCTTCCAAAAACCACCGTCTGCTCCGTCTACACCATCTGCCGAGGACGAAACCTGGCTCCGCGATACCGTCCCACTTTCACACAGCGGACCGCCCGAAGTCGAAACAGAAGATCCAGGCGGATCAGGCATTGAAGCCTCTCGGACGCACGAGGGACGATCGCCCAGACACATACGCTCTAGTAGCCTCAGCCTAAAGCCTGCCGTGGCAGTGGCACCTCCATCATCCCCGCCTCTCGTACGGACACATCAGAAGAAATATTCAGAGGGGCTGGGGCTTTCTGGAAGATGGCCGTCAGCCTCCTCGGGGACCACCGGCAATCGTCGCTCTTCAGAAGACTATTTCCATCCATGATATTCACACCGCACTCGTTGTCTGGGGCTGGAATGGAATAAGAATAGGTCGGGAGTTTTTAGCGCGGTTGCACGGGCAGAACACCAAGTTGCAAGCCTACCATACACGTCTACTTCTTGCACTCGCAGTTGTATCAATCACATTTTGGAGATCGGGAGGGTCTGGGTTCATTGGGCGTTTAATGGAACTTATTCAACTTGAATACACTGGAACTTCATCGTCTAGCCAGGCATGCTGCAAAATGATTCTGAAAGCGAAACGAGAGTCCGAGAGATCGGGCCACATAAAAGTGAGAGGTAGCGCAAGGAATCATAAAGGGAGTGTGTACTAGAAGCAACCATGAAAAAAAGCGATAATGTACGACAGGAAAACATAAACAAGAAGAACCATTAAATACATAGATGACACTGAAAACTCGAGAACGTCGCCGTAGTCCAGAGTGACCGTGTAGTACGCGGTGGTTGTGGAAGCGATCAGATACTGAAGAATGGCTGTTCGTTACTGCCTTGCTGTTGCTGCTTGGCAAATGGATTATTGCCCTGTGACTGTTGAGCAACCATTCTCCCTGCGCCGGTATGGCCATATCTGTGGGGCTATTGTCAGCAGTAGTCGTCGAAGGTAGCTGCCAGGAGATTGGACTGACCTCATCATTCCAACATTACCGAATGTATCTTGTCCACCGTCTCTGTCTGCAAACAGGTTCGCGAGCTCCTGATTCTCGTCCTGCTTCGTCTTGACGTGGATAGGTCGATTGGCTTGTTGGGCCTGCGTGTTCGGGGATGGGGTTCTGAACGAGGAGGCAGTAGACAGGTCCTGCGTTTGCATGTGATTGCCCGACTCGTATGTTCCCTGGATGTTGAACATCGGCGGGTTGGTATTCTGCGGCGAGGTCGGGCCTGGGGAGGTGGTATTACGTGCGAAGGGATTGTTGTTCCTGAGAAGCACCTGTTCTGAGCATGGAGTATAGTTTCAAGTTTCGAAAAGGGCTCACCCAAAACCTGTGGGCTGCGAAGTTAGGAATTGGGATTGCGGGGAAAGACTTTGCTGTTGTTGAAGTTGGAATTGTTGCTGTTGTTGCTGTTGTTGCTGCTGCATCATCATCTGTTGACGCATCCATTCCTCTTGCTGTTGTTGTTGCTGAGCTTGGAATGCGGCTTGTTGCTGTTGCTGTTGGAAAGCCTCCTGTTGACGGAGATACTCCGCCTATGTGTCGCCCAGTTTAGATGAAATTGCCCACACAAAGTAATTGTGTCGTACCTGGGCCGCCTCCTGCATCTGTTGTTGGTAAGGATTGAAGGACGTGAATTGTGGCTGCATTTGTGTGAACTGAGGTTGCAAAAATTGGGGTTGTAAACCAGTGTTCATGGTCATCGGGAACGGATTGTTGCTGAACTGATTCGCGTTGGGTGACGGGCTGGAGAAAGAGAGGGTAATCAGTCTTTAAGTTAACTCGACGGAGTGTTAGATCGCACAGCTGGTTCTGGTCATCGAACAGGGCATTCGCATTCGCGTCGTCCACCGATTTACTTCTGTTGCTCTCGTCTTCTTGGCTTAGCTGTATAGCTCTCTGCAAATCCTTATCCTCTGCAGTCTCTTGTTCGCGCGTCATGCTCTTTTTGCTCTCTTCAATCGCTCGTTGCAGGTCATCATCTTCCTTGTTCCTTCGGCTTCGTTTTGACCCGCCTTCTTGGTCCCATGGCACGGAATTACCCCGCTCGACCTGACGCATCCTGTCTCGTGCATCCGCACGACTTCGCCGTTGAGAGCGAATTTTCGAGTCGTCCATGAGAAGGTTCGTTATGTCTTTGGCACGCTGGCGTACATTGCCCCCTTGATCATTGCCGTCATCGTCGAGAAATTGGAACTCTCGTAGAGTCTTGATCATGTAAATATTCTCCTTGTAGTACCGGACAACATCTTCCGAGCCTTGCAGAAGGCAGTAGTCAATCACTGCGAGGGTCTTGCGGCCAGTCAATCAATACGCAGTTAAGGTATAACTTTGTCAACCACGCACCTTGAACACATGCCTCCAGTTTTTGCCTTTATCGTTAAGCCTCTTGTCCAATATCTCAATGATCTCAATGAAGTCATTCCTAGATAGATCGTGGAGATTAGTTTGAAGAATGGAGATACAGGAGGGAAAAGGAGTGCTGAACGCAACTGATTCCAGGTCAACTTTGCGATTTCGTTCATTTGCTGGCCAGTAGGACCCCATGGGTCGTTCGATGTCGCATCTCGTACCTTGACCTGTACGTCAGAGTAACCTTGGGTATAGTTCTTGGCCGAACGAAGGGCTGCTTTGCCAAACGACTGCATGTGTAGGGGGCGGAGGAAGGGGCGGAAGAATAAGCGCAGTCATGCCGGCGCCAAAGAGAAATGACTTGTAACGGAGCTCGACAAGCTCAGTGCGGCCGAGAGGCTCTGATAACTCAGCACCAGACGCCACCAAAGGGTTAGCTAGGAAGCAAAGATTGGACGCTTGTTTGTAGTCGTGATATTCACAGTGCAGTGATACACGTTTTCACGACGGTAGTATATTGACGTAGCCTGAGGCCTTAAGGCAACCATACAAAAGAGAAGTCTGCGCCGGCCGACCTTCAAAGTGGTATTGCTATAATAAAATACTTGTATACAGAAAAGCAAGTAGCCGCGCGTGCTCTGTACATCTACGTTTACCTGTTCCTCGCCGCACTGAGACTGAACACTAACAGCTCTTCATCCTCCAGGTTGTAACTGGCGAGTGTGCTCTTGTTCGTCAGCATCTTTCCAGCATAAGACAGCCGAATTCGCGACGCAGGCACAGTACTGCCTGTATGTTGCAGAATTCGGTCACGTAACGTCGACACCAACAAGTTCAGCGGTAGGTCAGGAATGGTGACCACTTTGCCGTCTAACCTCCATTCCGGTCTTGAAGGATCCTCTGGCAGTTGAACTTGTAGAGAAATGGGGTGCTGTGGGGGTATATGATATCGCTCTTCTAGAGATAGCGCAACTTACTGGATGCATGCCAATCCAATCTTCTTCGGAATACATTGTACTCCCGGGAGCTTTGATGACTTTCTGGCGCTTGGCGGGAGGGATGTCGTCCTCCGCACCACCTTCCATTTGATCAGCACTCCGAGTTACACCTGCCTGGATGGCCCCATTTGCGGCAGCGAGAGCAGCCGCCCGAGATGGATGTATACCTGGAGCCTGGTAGCCAAATGGCTGGGCGGCATCCATTCCTTGGAAATGTAACGGCGGGAGCATGACGGGAGCGGGCTGGTAAGCGGATGCAGGTTGAGGTCCTGAGGAAACGGTTGCCATCGAGTAAGCAGGGTTTCCAGCGGCTTGAGGAGGTGGCGGGAGAGACGCATGAGGAGGAGGGAGACTCGTTAGGGCAGGAGGTGCCGCAGCAGGTCCAATACCAGGTCCGATGGCGTTTGCGTCTTGTCTACAAGTAAAATGAGCAATCAGTAACGGTGGGGAGCTTCAACAAATGGAGGACTCACGGTCCGAGACCCTTTGCACGGTGAATAGCGGCAATCTGCTCGTCGAAGTTGACATTTGTGGAGAATTTGTCCAACGTGTTCGCTTTTGACGCTGTGTGGCCATCCCATACAACTTTCTCTCTCTCTTTCCTGCGCTCCCTCTCTTCCTCCTCCTCCCTCTTCCGCCTCTCCTCATCTGCCTCTGCACCGAAAATATCCACACGCGTCCGCGCGAGGTTTTTGAGCGACGTAACAACGTTAGCTCCTCGCTGGAGCTCGGAAGCCTGGGCCTTGCGGCGTTCGAGTACGTCACGCTGCTCCTTCCATTTGGGATCCAAGAGTTCAATACGCATGTGTTCCTGGAGTTCGTCGACCGGGATTTGTTGCCCACAAATGGAACATGTTGTCATCGCGGTCTTCGCGTTCTTTGAGCCCACTATGAAAGAGTCAGTAATATCCAAAAAAAACGAGGCGCGGGTGTACATACGTTTTGGAACATAGTCTGTCCTGATCTTCATAGGTCCACCTGCACCAACAGAGCTTGCTTGCAGAGCTCTGGCCCTTTCGATCTCCTTTTGCCGCTCTTCCTCGTTCTTCCTCGCCTGCTCGTCCATCCCATCTCCTTCATCGTCACTCTCTTCCATAGCCACGTCGTCGTTCGCCACCCCAGCATTGCCCACAGCCGCTGCTGCTTCAGCTTCAGCAGCAGCCTGCTTGGCTCGATGCGCTTCTACATCTTCTGCCGTGTTCTCCATGATCATGGCTGCCATTCGTTTTTGGGCCAAGGTCATGTTTTCAACTTCTTGTACACTCATAGGCGGTGGTAGTTCTGATGTAGCGTCAGCCACGGTAAACTCGATAGTTTGCACGATTGCATAGTCATGCCAGTCAATCTCAGCAAACGCGACTATTTAAAAGTGGTTAGCTCGTATCGAAAGACCAGAGGAATGGACACGCACTTCTTTCAGCCTCCTGATCGTCCTGTCGTTTCCTTTCCTTCTCCCGTTTATTCCTCTCCCATTTAGCGTATTTCCGTGAAATCTCCAGTGTCCTCCACCGTGAACCCTCATCAGCACGGCTCGTCAAGTCTTCAATGGTATCCTTTTCTGGATGTAAGACTTTGGTGTACTGATCGACGAGTCGGTTGAAATACCCAAACAGTGAATGAGTTGGCTGGAGGAAGTCGAATTGATAATTTCGACTCTCCTTGGCCGAAAGAGCTGACAAGAAGCTCCGACCCCGTTGAGCAGTGTAGAGTGCGGTGAGTTTCATGATATCACTGCAAACGAAGATGAGTCAGTTCACGTATCATTATGTAACTCTGCGTGCAACTCACAGGTCAATGGCACTGATGTTTGGAAGGTCCAAGATGAAGTTGGGTGCAGGGGGTTCGAGAGCAATATCGAGTGATACAGGTTTTGCTACTGCCTCTACGCTCTCAGCTCGGCTCTTGTTCTGGGGTGTCTCCTCTTCCGCCTCTCCTTGGAAGAGTTTGTCGAGTTTATGTCGGTAATAGGCATTGTACGGGTCGGCAGGGTTCAAGAACGAGAACTTTGGGTCTGAGCGTTGACCTTCACGAATTTTGTCTTCGAACTGTGGAGGATTGGCAGAACGGGCAATGAAAGTAGCAGTTTTGTCAATGACGGCTGGGACGAGAAAACTTGAGGTACGTCGCGTTGTCGAGATAGAAAATACTCACATTTTATCTCTGGAGGAGGCAAAATAAGACCGGTCGAGAATCTCGAAGGAGCAGCCTCCGGAGTGCTGGTTCCGTTTATGTGCCCATTGGCAGCAACTGCAGCCATAGTGTTGGGAGGGAAAGGTGAAGGGAGGTTGAATTCCCACGGGACTACTCTTCTCGCATACCTTGATGTTTGGCGCATTTCGACCCTCACATGTAAACTCGGGCGGTCTTCTCTGGTATGCAACTCGTTCTTTGATTGTAAGAAACTATCTCAACAGCAGAATAGGAAAATTCCCTGGAAACTGTCTGCGACTAGAAAGGCCAATGCTCGTGCGAGGCTAAAAAAAGTGGACGCAGTCATTGAAGCAGTGCGGGCAAGCGGTGTGCAGTGTGCTTCTCTGGTGCGTATTTATCTCATTCTTCGGTGCAATTATCTCTCACAATACCTCTAGGACAAAGCGCTTGAACTTCCGAAAGAACACGAAATGCCTGCACGCGATAAATACACCGTCTTCTCACCCCATGAAAAAGGCTACCGGAAAGGAATACACAAGGTCCCTAAATTCACGAGAGTGAGTCATGGTGTTCTTGGCTCCGTGTTTGTACTGATTGAAGGATGGCTAGATAACACATAGAGTGAACCCAAGAGGTTTCTGACGGACCTTGTCTCTCCTCCCGGCCTACTACGCAACCCTTGCGCGCAGTTCATTCTCCAGTTTCTTGAATGGGCCTGCTATGGCCCTTGCACCAACACCGACTAGAATATTATGCATTAATACACATAGACATGAAAGCCCATCAGTCAGCACATCTCTTTAAGCCACCTTCATCCGTGCCGAACTTGCTGTCCGGTTTGCGGTCCTCAGACCAGTGATAGTTTGATGATAATTTTGCAGCTATACTTGTCAAAGGGTGAGGACAGACCGATCTTCAGTGTCCCATATTCAAGACCCCAAAGCCTACAAGAAGGTGGTGATCAGTGAGTTCAGGGATTGCATCCTACGCGCGATGTCGTAGGGATTGGTGGTGTTGAAGGTGGAGGGTCAACCGGTCGGATATTTGTATATCCCGACCAGCGACTTCGACCCTACATACAGTACACCACGTCGTCGAAGTATATTGTACTTTGATCTTCAATCTACTTGCGGTGCAAGCGCCCGCCGCCCACCTACCATGAACTTCCGCCGACCGCCACAAGCATCATTTTCTCACATGGCCTGTGTGTCGCCGTGGGAGTCCTTGTTCCTTGTGCTATGCTGTTTAGGGGAATGCGCCACAGCACTTGCCCCTCACCCTCATTCTCCTCCCATCACCATCACCATCACCTCACTCACCTAGTAGTTGTTTACCTCTAGGAGCCCAGCGTCTGGACTTTGCCTGAAGCGCTAGATTGACTTTCGAGCCGGCTCACCTTGCAAACCTTTCCAAACTTCCGATCAGGTCGTGTCGAAAGGACACGTTCGTTTCCGGCCGAGCCTGACTGGGATTTGTTGTTCAGTTCCCTTATCTTCCGGGCAACCCAGTACAACCCAGTAATCTCCCTCAAACACTCTCGGTCTTGCGACGAGCTGGTCTCACCAGGTCTCATATCCAAACTTTGTACACCCGTTCAACCGAATAACGACCTCATAATATCGCTACCATCATTCATATGTCTACTACCACGGATAAAGTTGCTGTGTTCTGGGACTATGGTGCGTTCACATGTATAAGTGATCTTCATTAACCCATGTGCATGCTCACAGGGCAATTTCAGAGAATTGCCGACCACCTTCGAATGTTTCTGGGTACAGTGTCATGGGCGCAATCCGCAAGGTGCCTCACACGATATTTCTCTCGTCACTCTTAATATTGACTCGACAGATCGATTAGGTTGCTCAGCAGTATGGACGTATCAAGACGTGCAGGGGATACGCAGACTTCTCCGAACTCTCTTCGCCTCGGTCTGTCACGCTCAGGTCAGAGCTACAGTGCTCTGGACTCAGTATGATAGATTGCCCTCACAATGGCCGTAAGAATGTCGCGGACCAGATGATGATTGGTGTGTTTCAAGTCCAATGAGTATCTGCACCCGTGTTCACTGGTCTTCCTTCGCCCCAGTGGATATGCTGACTTTCGCTATTGACAATGAGAGCGATGGCTCGACAATCGTTTTGATTTCTGGAGATCGAGACTTCGCGTATCCCGTCTCCATTCTGCGCTTTCGGATGTGTCAAGTGATTGTGATCTCGCCAACCCTTCCTGGAGCCCATCTTAGCTTGAGGTCGCAAGCGTCTACATTTCTGGATTGGACGGTGATGGTGAGCGGTCTCAAAGACGATAAGTCTTCTGTGGATGCCAATATCCCGCTGCCCCCGACCAACACGGGTGCCCAGAACAGTGGAAAGTCCAACATTCACGACGTCACGAACTTTCGACCCCAAACCAGGCACAGTCCCGAGGCATTTCCGCCTCCTCCAAGAAGCGAGGTCACTGAACGGGAGGCCCCCATAGCTCCTGCCGCGACGCCAGATAGCACTCCCCCTGTCTACGCGGCTACCGTCAGTACTGCGAGCGAAACCGTACCACCGACAACACTTTCCCCTGCCGGCAACCACGTAAACGAACTTGCTCCTGTAGCCAAATATGTCTTGGACGGACTGCAGAAACAGGCAACTTTAATCGACGGGCCTTCTACCTCTCCTCTGGTTCATTCACCGAACGTCCCCCCTACTGTTTTCCCTTCGTCGTACCAGACCCAGTCCGACGCCAAAGGACCGTGGACCATTCCTCTACATCTCCGGAGCTTGGTGCGAGTTCTCCAGAAATATCTCGAGAACGGTATCACTCAACCGCTGCGATCAATAGTTGCCGCCAAATTGGTGGCACTAGATAGCAAAGTATACGAGAACGCTGGGGTCACGACATTCTGGGAGCTGTTTAGACTCGCCGTAAAGGAAAGTCTGGTATGGTGGGGTGACCAGGGTGACGATGTGTGGGTTGCTTTGCACCCCAGTGCAGTGGAAAATTTACAATTGTTGGACGACGACGACTCGCCGTTAAGCGTCGCTATTTCGATGCCTTCGACCACGCCTACTTCTTCGAGAAATGAGGTTGACGCAATGTCGATCACAGTGGACAGCACCCCTCCTGTTTACGCTACTGCCACGATTGCCGCAGCCGATGATTTTGCCTCGCCGACAACCCCTCCATCTGCCCAGAGTTCTGAGCCTGCTCCAGTAGCCAGGTGCGCCGATGACGGGCTACGGAAGCAGATAATTGATCGTTCGGACGAGCCTCTTCCCCCCCCTCCTGCTCTTACCGCGGCTTCTCCCTCATCGCCGAACGCACCCTCTCCCCCTCAGGGTCAGTTCGATGCTACAGCGACGTGGACTGTTCCTCTCCATCTCCGGAGCTTGGTGCGAGTTCTTCAGAAATATCTCGAAGACGGCATCACCCAACCATTGCGAACAATAGTTGCCGCCGAGCTGGTGGCACAGGATAGCAAGGTATATGAGAGCGCCGGCGTCACGACGTTCTGGGAGTTGTTTAGACTTGCCATGAAAGAAAGTTTGGTGTGGTGGGGTGACCAGGGTGACGATGTGTGGGTTGCTTTGCACCCCAGTGCAGTGCAAAAATTGCATGACTCGCCGCTCAATGCCACCATTCTGATGTCTTCATCAACGCCTACTTCTCTGGGAAACGAGGCCCCTGTAGTGCCTACTACAGTTGCCAACACTCCTGTTTACGCTGCGATTGCCACGAGTGAAGATTTTGAATCATCAACTGGCCCTCGCACTACTCCGGCAACCTGGTACGCCAATGATGAGCCACCGCAACAGAAACATGGTCTTTTGGATGAGCCTCTTCCCCCTCCTCCCGTTCCTGCCACACCTCCTCTACCCACGAGTGACCCCCCTTCATCTCAGAGCCAGTCTGACGCTACGGTGGCGTGGGCTGTTCCTCTTCATCTCCGGAGCTTGGTGCGAGTTCTCCTGAAACAACATGAAAACGGCAACACCCAAGTGCGATCTACAATTGCCGCCGAGCTGGTGGCACAGGATAGCAAGGCATACGAGAACGCTGGGGTCACGACATTCTGGGAATTAGTTGGACTTGCCGTCAGGGAAAGGGTGGTATGGTGCGGTGGACACGGGGACGATGTTTGGATTTCTTTGACTCACTGTGCAGTGAAAGATTCACAATCTTCAGTAGATGAATCGCCCTTAGATGCCAACATTCCAGTGCCTCCGACCGCTCCAGGAAGCGAGGCTCCTCCGGTGGACCGTGCAACGAACACCACTCCTCCTGTTCACGCTGCCGTGGCGATTGCCACGACCGCTGAACCCGCATTACCAACAACATCCTCACCTGCTCAGAATCTCGAATTTGCTGCAGTAGCTCAGTCCTATGATGAGCTGCAGAACTTGCCGATAGCTGGCCCGTTGGGTGAACCTCTTCCCCCTTCTGTTCCCGTCGCCCCTTCTCTACTGTCGAGCGCCCCTTCCACCTCTCAGAATCAGTCTGACGCTACAGCGGCGTGGACTGTTCCTCTCCATCTCCGGAGCTTGGTGCGAGTTCTCCAGAATTATCTCAAAAACGGCACCACACAACCATTGCGATCAATAGTCGCTGCCGAGCTGGTGGCACAGGATAGCAAGGTATATGAGAGCGCCGGCGTCACGACGTTCTGGGAGTTGTTTAGACTTGCCATAAAGGAAAGTTTGGTGTGGTGGGGTGACCAGGGTGACGATGTGTGGGTTGCTTTGCACCCCAATGCAGTGCAAAAATTGGTATCGCTGGAGGACAACTTAAATGCCGCTATTCTGATGCCTTCGACCACGCCTGCTGCACCGAGAAATGAGGCTCTCGTATTGTCCACTGCTAGTACGACGGACAACACTCACACTCTGGAGGTTCGAACTGTTCCTCGCCACCTTCGGAGCTTGGTGTCGACTCTTCAGGAACATTGCCGGGAAACGGGCGAAACACAACCATTGTGGGGATCAATTGCCTATCAGTTGGTGCAGCAGGACAGCGAGGTTTATTCTAAAGCTGGTGTCACGAAGTTCAAAGATTTCGTTGAACTTGCTTCAAAGGAAGGACTAGTATGGCTCGGCGGAACAGCGGGCAGGGAATGGGTCTCCTTACAATCCAATTTATCGCGATCCTTGGTGCCCGCTGCAATGGACGACACTCCTAGCCCTGCTGCTCTTTCACCCCTCCCGTTGAGCGCCCCCCTCCCATGTCAGAGCCAGTCCAGCACTCTGGGAGGCTGGACTGTTCCCGTCCACCTGCGAATCTTGGTGCGAATTCTGCAGAAACATCGGGAAAAGGGCAAAAACCAACCATTGCGAGGATCAGTTGCGCTTGAACTGACACAACAGGATAGCAAGGTTTATGAGAAAGCTGGGGTGACGAGGTTTAAGGAATTCGTTGACCTTGCTACCAAGTTGGGGCTGGTATGTCTTGGTGGAACAGAGGGCGGCGCGTGGATTTCTCTGCATCACGATGCAGTTAACAAGTTACGATCTAATCCGTTGATATAAGGTCCTGTTGTTGTACTTTTAGTATTTTTTTGTACATCTCTCATGCTTGTATTTACTATTATTAACCGATACCAGGCTCGTATGACTCGCTACAGCCTACAGATCTACTCAGACGGTAACATTAGGGCAATACCCGGCTATGATGATGGCACCTGTCGGGCCGGATGAGCACTTTGGGCGGGTAACCTATCCTTCCTACATTGACCACAGTTTCCTCGATTTACCGGACTCAGCTGTCAGTTTTGTCGGGTTTGGGCTCACCGGAAATGGCCCATCTCGACCTTCCCATGCCGACGTGTAACCAAAGCGCTTGAACTTCCGAAAGAACATGAAATGCCTGGGCCCTGCACGCGATAAATACACCGTCTTCTCACCCCATGAAAAAGGCTACCGTAAAGCCTACGACGCGACCCTTGCGCGCAGCCCATTCTTCAGTCCCTTGCATGGGCCTGCTATGGCCCCTTTTGCACCGACACCGACTACAAGACTAAGGAATCGTACACATAGATATGAAAGCCCGTGAGTCAACACACCTCTTTAAGCAACCTTCATCTATGCCGAACTTTCTTCCGGTTTACGGCTCTTAGACCCAGGACCATTTGGTGGGAGTTTTGCAGAAATGCTTGTCAAAGGGCGAGGATAGACCGCTGAGATCCTCAGTATCGCGTGGGCTCAACTTTTGACGCTCAAAGGTAGTGGTCAGCGAGTTCAACTATTACAACCGACCTGCGATGTCGAAGAGATCGGCAGTGTTGGGAGAAGGAACAACCTCTGGTTGGATATCCTTACATGCTGACCAGCGACTTCGACCTTACATGCCTTTTTACATATAGCACACCACGTTGTTGAAGTACATTGTACTACTACTTCGATCTTCAGTCTACTTGTGACGCAAGCGCGCTGCGCCCGCCGCTCACTTACCATTGGCATAAATCCGATTTCAAATCTCAGAATCCGCTGCCAAGCATCGTTTTCTCACGTGCTGTGTGTCGCCGTGCCGGGAGTCCTTGTACCACGCCGTTTTGGGGATGCGCCACAGCACTTGCCCCTCACCCTCATTCTCCTCCCACCACCACCATCTCACCCGCCCAGCAGTTGTTCACCTCCTAGGAGTTCAGCGTCGGGACTTCGCATGAAACACTAAATCGAATTTCGAACCAGTTCACCTTGCAGACCTTTCCAGACTTCCAATCAGGTTGTGTCGACAGAGTGCATTTGTTTCCGGCCGAGCCTGACTTCTGTTCAGCTCCTTCATCACTCGGCAACCCAATAACCCAGTATTACCTCTCAAATACTCTCAAATACTCCCAATTCTACGACGAGCTAGTCTCACTGGGCCTCTCATCTTCAAACTACGCACGCTCCTTTAGCCGAATAACGACCCCACAACATTGCCACCGCCATTTCTATGTCTACTACCACGGGACAAGTTGGTGTGTTCTGGGACTATGGTACGTTTACAAGTGATCTTCATCAAGCAATGTGCTTGCTGACAGGACAATTCAGAGAATTGTAGACCACCTTCGAATGCTTCTGGCTACAGTGTCATGGGCGAAATTCGCAAGGTGCCTCGTATTACAGTTCCCCCGTTACCCTCAGTGTTGACCTGGCAGATTAGGTTGCTCAACGGTACGGACTTATCAAGACGTGCAGGGGATACGCAGACTTCTCCGAACTAGGCTCTTCACCCCGGTCTGTCACGCTGAGGTCAGAGCTACAGTGCTCTGGACTCAGTATGATAGATTGTCCTCACAATGGTCGTAAGAATGTCGCAGACCAGATGATGATTGGTGTGTTTTGAGTCGAATGAGTCTCTGCCCCCATGTTCACTGGTTTCCTTCGTCCCAGTGGATATGCTGACTTTCGCTATTGACAATGAGAGCGATGGCTCGACGATCGTTTTGATTTCTGGAGATCGAGACTTCGCATATCCCGTCTCCATTCTGCGTTTTCGGATGTGTCAAGTGATTGTGATCTCGCCAACCCTTCCTGGAGCCCACGTTAGCTTGAGATCACAAGCGTCCACGTTCCTGGACTGGACGGTGATGGTGAGCAGTCTCAAAGACGACAAGTCCTCTGTGGATGGTTCGCCCCCCTCCAATGTCAACATACCGCCGCCCCCGACCAACACGGGTGCCCAGAACAATGGAAAGTCTAACGTTCACGATGTCACGAACTTACGACCCCAAACTAAACACAACCCCGAAGCATCCCCGCCTGCTTCGAGAAACGAGGCCGCTGAGCGGGAGCCCCCGGTAGCTCCTGCCGTGATCCCAGATAACACTCCTCCTGTTTACGTGGCTACCGCCAATACTGCAAGTGAAACTGCACCACCGACAACACCTCCCCCTGCTGGTAACCATGTGCATGAGCTTGCTCCTGTCGCTGAATATGTCTACGACGGACTGCAGAGACAGGCAATCTTAATCGACGAGTCTCCTACCTCTCCTCCAACTCATTTATCGAGCGTCCTCCCTGCTGATTTTTCCCCTTCGTCGTGCCAGAGCCAGTCCGACGCTAAAGGACCGTGGACCATTTCGATGCCTTCGACCACGTCTGCTTCTCCAGGAAATGAGGCTGATGCAGTGCCAATCACAATGGACAACACTCCTCCTGTTTACACCGCTGCTACGATTATCGCGACTGATGAATTTGCTTCATCAACAACCCCTCCATCTGCCCTGAGTCCTAAGCCTGCTCCACCAGCCCGGTGTGCCGATGACGGGCTACAGAGACAGGTAACTGGTCCTTCGGACGAGCCTCTTCCCCCTCCTCCTGCGCTTACCGCAGCTTATTCCCTGCCATTGAGCGCACCCTCTCCGCCTCAGGGTCAGCTCGATGCTACAGCGACGTGGACTGTTCCTCTCCATCTCCAGAGCTTGATGCGAGTTCTTCAGAAACATCTCAAAAACGGCACCACCCAACCACTGCGATCAATGGTTGCCGCCGAGTTGGAGGCACAGGATAGCAAAGTGTATGAGAATGCCGGGGTCACGACATTCTGGGAGTTATTTAGAATTGCCGTAAAGGAAAGTCTAGTGTGGTACGGAGGCCAGGGCGATAGTGTCTGGGTTGCCTTACGCCATAGTGCAGCGCAAAAATTACAATCGTTGGAGGACGACTCGTCGCTCGATGCCACCGCTCCTATGACTTCAACCACGCCTGCTTCGCTGGGAAACGAGGCACTCGTAGTGTCCGCTACTAGTACAACGGACAACACTCACACTCCTACTGTTCGCGCTGCTACGATTGCCGTGATTGACCCATTTTCTTCACCAACCCCGCCTGCTCAGGATCCTGAGTCTACCCCGGCATCTCGGTACGCCTACGACGAGTCACAGAATCGAATAATTGGCGCGTTGGATGAGCCTCTTCCCCCTTCCCCTCCTCTTGTTCCTGTCCCTCCTTCTCCACCGCCGAGCGCCCCCACACCATCCCAGAGCCATCCCATCACTTCGGAACTTCGAGCTGTTCCTCCTCACCTACGGAGCTTGGTATTGCTTCTCCACAAACATCGGGCAAGGGGCGAGACACAACCACTGCGAGGATCAATTGCCTATCAGTTGGTGCAACAGGACAGCGAGGTTTATTCGAAAGCTGGCGTCACGACGTTCACAGATTTTATGAAGCTTGCTGTCAAGGAGAGATTGGTAAGCCGTGGTGGAACAACGAACAGAAAATGGGTTTCCTTACATGCCGATGCATTGCGTGGCTCGTCGCCCATCACAACGGATAGCCCTTCTCCTGTCCCTCCTTCTCTCTCGTCAAGTGCCCCCACTCCATCCCAGAGCGAATCCAGCATGCCGGGAGCTTGGACTGTTCCCCCTCACCTACGGAGCTTGGTGCTGATCCTCCAGAAACTTCGGGAAGGGGGCGAAAACCAACCATCGCGATCATCAGTTGCCATCGAGCTGGTAAAACAGGATAGGAAGGTTTATCAGAAAGCTGGAGTGACGAAGTTTAAATCCTTCGCTGACCTTGCTGTCAACGCAAGGTTGGTATGTCTTGGTGTAACAATGGGCGAAGCGTGGATTTCACTGCATCACGATGTAGTGAACAAGTTACGATCTTTTCCGTTGATATAAGTTTCTGTTGTTGTACTATTAGTATAATTTTGCTGTATGTATACCTCCCATGCTTGTATTTACTATTCACCAATATCGCTGCCCAATACAGACTTTTCTCGGTAGATCATGGGTAACATCAGGGAGCATCAGGGCAACGCCGGCTATAATCTTGGTATGTATCGGGCCGGGCGAGCACCTTTCCCTCTTGCTGCATTGATCACGGTTCCTCAATTTACCGGGCTCAGTTGTCGATATACCAAGTCTTTTGTAGGCTCGTGCTCGCCGACTATGGCCCACCTTGACCTTCCCATGCCGACGCGTAACCGTGTAACTCGGTCAATGATACCCCGTTTCTTGTTGGATGGCGGAAACATTTCTCCCACAATCCTGTTCCCAGGTTCCCAGAGCACCCTAGTCACTAGTGCGAATTTAGATTTCAGTCTGTGGTAAACATCATCTTTCCCTGTGCATACCGAGGGCATCCGACGAGCTTATAACCAGGTAGGACAATGATTCCGCACCCCAGGCCCCCATCATGACCTCCCACCTTCACCACCCTTTCCTCCTCACGCTCCTAGTTCTGTGGCTCAGCTCCTTCAACTCCGTTCTCGCAAAGTTCAAGTTGAAGGGAGATGGGAGGTGTAACAAATTTCTCTGCGTCAACGCAACCGTCCACGATAGTACAGTGATATGTACGCTCCTTCTCTTCAATGTTGTTACCCACGACTAACTCGCTCATAGACCAAATGACACCTCTCAAATATCCCGTTGGCTATCTAGGACTGTACGCGTTCAATAGTCCTCGTACTTTTACACAGATGCTGACGATCGCTGTAGGGGCTTTGGTCAAAGGATGGCTTTTAGCCACATGGTAGTGCTATGGGAGAACGACGATGGGACCACAACACTATCTCAGCGCTACACAGAATCTCACGCGATGCCTCAATTCATCGCTCAACCGCCTCGAAAGGCTTGGCTGCCGGACGTGAAGCCAGCTGATGTGAGGCTCCTCTCTGAGTCCATTGGGTGTGATAACTAACTAATGTTCATGTTCAGTGGCACCCGCACGCCAATTCGTCAATGACCTTTGAGGTGCAACGCACTCATGGACAACTACAAAGCATCAGCGAAGACCCCTTACTGACGACATTCGTTTGGGCCTTCTCATATTTCCGCCCAGATTCTGCATCGCCAGAGACAGACATACGGCAGCATTACATTGCGGGCAGTCTCAGACTTGACCTGAACAAAGAACTCGACCCAGTTGTCGCTACCTCGCCCCTTGCCACTGGCGTCGACACGGCTGGACTGCCGGAGCCTTACAATATCCACGAGATGCTCGTGCTAGGGCATGGATTCTTACTTAGCTTCGGCTTCCTCGTTCTCCTTCCCGTTGGCTCCTTGGCCGCGAGATGGACGAGGACTATTACCCCAACATGGTTCAAAGTACACCGTGTCTCGAACTACCTGCTGGGGTTCCCGGTCATCCTTATCGGGTGGTTACTAGGTCCTCTCGCGGTATTCGATGCTCAGGCATCGCATTTCCTGGATACACATCAGGTAAACTCGCCGCAATCAATGTAGTCATGTTGCTAACCCTGCCATGTCAGGTCTGCGGTCTAGTCCTTTTCGGACTGTACCTGCTCCAGATACTGCTCGGGCGTTACATTCATGCCAGAAATCACTCCGCGAATCGTCCGGCCAAGCCCCACCCGCCTTCCAATATCCTACATGCCTGTTTTGGGCTAACTATCATCACCCTTGCATTCCTTCAGGTAAATTGCCTACAAAATCCTCAGCTTGTTCTTCCTCACTTTTTTACAGGTCCGCAGTGGGATGAAGAAGTGGGAAAGGGTGTCAGGCCGTCCTCATTTGCATTGGCCCCAAGTCCTTCTACAAGTGTGGGCAATCGTGCGTATCGTCTTCTGAAGCTCCGACACAGTCGCTGACCTTTCTTTTCAGATCTTGCCGGCTGCATACTTCCTCGGACTAAGTCTCCTCAGACGACAGTTCTATCAAGAGAGCCAAGGACTGGGTCCAGCAGGCGGTGGAAAACACTACATTTCATTATCATCCCCACCACATAATAGTCCACTTCCATCAAATGCGGACTTTGAGATTGGAGATGACCACGACGATGATCTCGATGACAGAGAAACAAAGGAGGTAGAAAGGAAGGCCTTGCTCTCCGCTCAGCGTTGACACCGATTGATATCTCTTAAAATACAATTTATTGATATTGTTTAGTAGTAGCTCAGAAAACACGGAAGAAATGAAGAGTAGAGAATCGTAAAGAAAGTGAGGTGTCAGGTATATGGCGTCCGGGTATGATTTGTTGGAAATGAATGATAAGTAACGGGGTGTGAAAGAACGATATCGTACAAATAACCTGTCGGTATAAATATCCATCCGCATCCTTGGCGTGCTATTCTCTGCCCATCGAGGTAGTTCCTGCCTCATGTGACTCACGCAGCATAATCGAATGGGGGCCACAACTAGGGATACGTGTGCTATTGTATCCCGTCTCCCTCGGAACATCCGCAGCTAATCGTGGGCGAGGACAGAAAAATAGGGCGGTAGTGGGAAGAGCAGGCTAAGCACCTTGGCTCCCCACTTTATTTCCCATCAGAAAGAAGGAGTCCCAGATCCTTCTCACCAGCCGCGGGTAGTTGTCGAGAACGGGCTTTGAGACGCACTGTAGGCGGTACCGTATCAATAAGCATATCATCGAATAGAGTGAGTGGGAATAGACTCACGATTTCGGTCCAAACTGAGCAGAACAACTTTTACGGCGTCAGGGACTTTTTGCGTGTCATCTGACTTGAGCATGGCTGAACGGTCAGTCCAATGCTCCTCGTGCCAGATGGCTGTTTTTAGGATGAGGTCGTCCATGCTCCTCTCCTTTCTCCCGTGGGCAAAGTCAACCGCCTCCGTTCGCACGTTGAGCGACGTGAGATAATTGCCTTTCGAAGTCTGTACCTTGAGCGAGGTGCTGTGAGAACGAATGTGGGAAGTGATATAGTTGAGTGCATTATCCGCGGCTTCGCTCAATTGCGAGGACGAGTTGGCCTTTAGACCGTCAAGTTCCATGATGACTGGAAGAGGAACCAGGATTGTCCAACGAAGGCTCTCCACGAGTGAAGAGAACATGGACAGTGAGGAGAGGAGGATGTTCGTGTCAACCACAAGGACGGTATATCCGGGTTGCATTGGCAGTGCCTGCTGGGATCTCGCCTCTTTCGCAGACGTGCGTCGTACTCGAGAGCGATCGAAATCCATCTGCGACGATTTCAGAAGACTCTGTAAGTGTCGACGACGTTCCTAAGGATCAGGTCATTAGTAAATGTGATAGACGGGATGATTTGACACAAACCTTGAGCTCTCGGATTTCCGGAGTATCAAACTCGTCGTCGTCGCTGCTGCTCTCCAGAGAGTCTTCAGGAGCATCCTCATCCACATCCATCGAGTCGTCGGCCCATCGAGTGCCTTGCTTCCTCCGCTCCTCCTCCTCCTTCTCCTTCCTGTCTTCTTCCTTCCAGCGTTGAACTTTCTCAGAAAGCTCGCCCTCAACACGCCACTCCCGGGTCCCCTCAACCCACGTGAAACCAGGCACGATACCAGCGAGAGTAACAGCCGACCTCACAATACGAATGTACCTCTTCTTCGTCTGCGAGTTGTCCTCCTCCTCCGCGTCACTCTCAATCCTCCCATCATCCATCTCCTCGACCTCCAACTCATCAAGTACCTCAATCTCGGCCTGTCTGTCTTCTCCGCTCTTCCAGTATCCACGTTCGAACACTTTCCTTCCGACCCACTCCATGCCCCTAAGACACCAATCCTCGGGGAGCGGAGGAGCGCAGGAGGTCGTGAGCATCAACCACCTGTCTCCGTCCGGGTTAGCCGCAACGCGATCCAATCCTTGCGAGTGCATGATGGTCCTCGGGATCGTAGCGAAAAACGTAGCCAGTTCTTCCCAAGGAATACTCCTCTCCATGACTTCCCGAGTCTTCTCGTGCTTCAGCATCGTTGCGAGGAAGGTAAGGATGACAGTGAGGTAAGGGTTGAGACGAGACTTGGAATAGGTCGAAGCGCGGCGGAAGGGATGTCGGAGAACGTAAGATAACATCGCGAAGGTGAGCTCGAGGGCGAGCTTGAAGCCCATTGATTTCTCGATGCCGTCTGGTTCGCCATCCGAGGGAGGTGGAGAGAATACCGAGCCCTTCTCCTCGTCCACATCCATCTTATCGTCTTCCTTCGCCTCCTTCTTTGCCATCAGACGTACCGGGTTCCCAGAACCTGCCTCTCGCGAGCTGACACCGCCGCATCGTTTGAGGATGCTATTGGATTTGTTGTACTCCAAAATAGCACCAATATTAACGACAGCCATCATGGTCCACACACGTTCCTCGGCACCCTCGAGTTCAAGGCGCTCAATGAAACGGAAAAGGGTCGGACGGAAGTCATCCAACTGAATGTTGGTGAAAAGCATGCCATGAAGGAAAACAAACAGGTCGGGCAGACGCGTCTCTGGTAGCTGGCGCCTCGCCTGAGCCTCGGGAGCCCATATCGACAGTATTGATTCGCGGGACACCGAGAATGGATGGAGTGTCGTCATGCTGCAGCAAAGTTCAGGCATCTTCAGCTGCCGGTTCGACGGATGGAGGTAAATGAATATAGTACACACCTTTTCACGAAATGATAAACCGCCCGCAGTTCTTCCCCCCGAACTTCTCGGCTAAGCATTCCCAGATGCCCATGGAGTCTACCTGTCCCAGGCTGCTCTGTTAAGCCTTTTCCATACCAATCGCGAGCTAGGTGTCTCCATTGCTCGACCTCGGGTCTCAATTCCATAGACCTTGCTGCGGCGACCCCTACGCTTGGCGAAGGGGAATCATCGATCCGTGCTGCGGCTGCGTTGCTGACCGACTTTGTTCCGGAATCGTGAGGGATTACCAGATGGCTGTTGGCTAGAATTTCCGGTCTTGGTGTGGCTTCCGAAGCAGCTTTTACGGCTGCGTAGCTTGGCCCAGTCGAGCCGTTGATCATTGTAGCGACCATCATCCGATACCGGGCGAGGTCACCAAGAGCTTCGAGCCAGCTGCTCTTGAACTGGCCAAGAGGAGGCTCTTCGAGGAGACTTGTGTAGAAAGTGTAAGCGTAATAAATGAAGGACTGGAGGTGCTCCAAAGCCAAGGGAGAAGTCAGAGATGCTCGGCGTAGGTCTTCCAGGAGTTTGTGGAACCCAAACGTCCATAATCGGACCATGATGTTGTACTTGGTGGGGATGTTTCGTAGGGATGCAGGAACGGAAGGTGCGAGAGATATTCCAAGTAAATTGTGAATAGTTTCGGCGAGCCTGATAGCAGATAGAGATAAGTTAGTTTATGATGAAAATGTGAAGGATAGAAAGCCGACGTTTTGTGCTCTTCTATCCTTCGTGTCCACTTCTCCTTGTCCCTATCCACCTCATTTCCCTCAGGTTGCCCATTCCTTCCCTTCACAAGTATTCGGTTGTTATCCCGACTATCCTTCTCCTCATCATGCTCCTCCTTCTGTATCTTCATTTCCATACTTGTGATAGCACGGTACAGCTTTTTCAGTTGCAACGCAAACACATTCGTCCCGGAGCTCTCGTCGTGAGGCTTGTCACCTCGATCGAACAACGCGGACGATGCAGAAGAGCCATCGGTAGTCGAAGAGAGTGTAAAGGTCGACGATACTTGAGACGCTGCGTAAGATGATGTCGAGGAAGCTGATATGTACTCTCCGGACGACTTGGGAGTTGGTATCGGCCGTTGAGACTGCTGGTTCGGTCGGCCAAGGACAGAAAAACGCATAGGATTATCCTTCCTATGGTCGAAGAGCTGCCTTGTCGGAGCATCCGAGTCTCTCGTTGGCCTTCCACCGCTCGGTGTATCAGACATGGCATCCGGCTCTGCGGTGCGGCGCATTGTCGGTATAGGATCACGGTCAGGGTTGAACAGCTTTGAGTGGGGATTCGATTTCGAGGGAGAGTGAGCAGCTCGGGGAGAAGAATGGGTAGAAATGTTGAGTCGGCGTGAAAAATCTTCAGGATCGGCTTCTGCGGTTGGTCGTTGAATTATAACTTGCGGCGCAGCATGTTGTCGCTTGGGGGACATGCGCTGCGGTTGACTCGGGCCTGCGACAGGACGAGGAGACTTTTCCGGCCTTTCAGAGGCAGGCCTCTCTGATTTTTCCTTCGGCCTTGTTTGCCTGATATCAATGAAAAGAGAAGAGGAGAAAAGTTAAAATATAGCGAGATTAGAACTACTCGGTGATCAGGGAAGGGAAACATACAGTGCTGTTCTTCGTCTCAGAGCGATGAGTTTCTCATCGATATCTGTGGGCTTGGGATTGCCCTTGGCCATAGTGGAGGTGAAGAGAAAGAAGAGCTCTGACAAGGTACGAGGCAAGAATTGAAAGGCTAAGCTGAGCTTCCCATGGTTTGTGACACTGAAGGACTGCGCATCGCCGATGCGCAGTCGTCACGTGGCGTGCACAGTGCGTTCAGGGCACGGCAGGCAGAAGGCGGCGCCGCGATCCCCGAGGCTCGAGCGTCATCTTCATCACCGTTTCAGTCACTGTGGCTCTCAGCGGCACTGTGCTATTGCCGCTGACAGTGACTGACTGACTGACACTGACAGAGCTCTTCGGAGCTCATTCCAGTCATCGTGAATGCAGCAGCATAGATAAAACATGGTATTATCGACAGGTATATCACACATAGTACAACAGATCACATACAAATACAAAATCAGCCCGCTCGACCGCACTCCTTCAGTTCTTGGGAACTCTCACCATCCACGGCGTCAATTTCCCATTCACTCGTCTCAACAGTCCGGATCCGAATCGTGTTGGAACGTCCTTTCCGTTCCATTGATCAGACACATGGATTATCTTGTCTTCCTCGTCCAATACCACCGTTACAATTGATTCGATGACCTGCGCCAACAAAAATTCCTGTAAGTGCCGAACCTGACCGTAGCCCGCAGCCCGAGTCGTACCTTCTTGGTGCCTAGGACTCTGAATGTGTATTCTTGTTTCTGAAAGTATACCAGCCGATTCGGTGTGTGTGTTGAAGACATAATCCGGGTAGATAGCGTAATAGAATCAGAGAAGAGCTTGGGCTATACGTGCACAACCGGGTGAGTTGAAAATGGTCATTGTTCGCCGACGTGAGGAGATGAACATACGAGTGCAAACCACTAAATATCACGGTGAGCATGGGCATGTATGACCGAGAATGCGGGCACGGACCTGAGCAGCGTATTCATCGTAGCCCTTTGCCCTTACAAGCGGGTCCTAGAAATTAAATCAAGACGCACGTCGCATGGTGTCAGCATGGCTGCACCAGGTGATGAAAACTGCTACAAAAACACACCTCAAAGACCGCATCAGGATGCCACGACCTCTTCAGAATCTCTGCTGTGGGGCGACAGCAATACAGCTCCTTCAAATCTTCCAGGACTTTGCGATGATGCTCTTCAACATCAAGGTGGCTACTCGAACGCCTATCGCTAGACGATCGTTGACGTTTAGTGTCAGAGTCGACGTGACGTGCGCCAGCATAATGAGCGCCACTAGCCACTGACTCAACCAGAGCAGGGGTGGGCACTGATCTCGGAAGAATTGAGGGGTGGAACGTTTGAGAAGGCGGAGAAGGAGAACGAGCTGTGTGTGAGTGATGAGAATGACCTGAGGATGAGCGACGATGAGAGCGAGTTTCTGTCATTTCCGGGGAGGATGTGGGGGTTAAGAAGCAGATTGAACAGTTACAAAGTCACCGGCCATTGAGTCGACCTGCGGATAGAGAAACGGAAGGGTGTGACATCTAATATGATGTAAGACCTCGGACATTCGAGTGGCAGTGTTCACGGCAAGTTCACAGGCAAAGCGGAGGCCACAGGCAGCCACTCCCTCATCACCAAGGTAATTTCCAAGCTCTTCAGGCTCAAACATTCCAGTTGAGTACATCCGACGGACACAGAGTACAGTTCGTAGTCATGCATGCATAGCGAAGAAAACAATTGTACATATCCACCCATCCATTTCCGTTTTCTAGCCGCCATTTGTCTGCCCTTGCCATAAGCCATAAGATTTCCCTGGCGTCGTTTGCCACAATCGAATGGTTCCTGTCGTGAGGATATCAGTGTTCGCCTCGGAGTTCGCAAATTTCGAATCGACTCACCATCCTCTGAAAAGAGAAGCGCACGAACGTAGGATATCAGTACAATCCGAGTTTCTGAAAGAATCACAACCTACCGCTGCCACTCGCAAACATTTCACCATCGGGACTGTATTCAACACAATGGACCGGTCCGTGATGTCCTTTCAAAACTTCACGTTCTGTACCGTCCATTCCGTGCACCCTGACCCACTCGTCTCCTTGATTTCCGGTAACAAATCGATCTTGCAGTATTGGGTGAATCGAAGCCGAAGACGGAGAATAAGGAAGATTAAGCGTATGCGAAGGGACCCCAGTATTTGAAGGAAGTGCATGTATGAAGGCGACAGTATTTCCGGACGTCACGACTAGTCGTCCCGTCTGGGGTGAAAGCTCCATCGATGTGACTGGATTGGGGAACGTAAGGCTGGTGGTTAATGTCCGCGTTCGCAGATCCCACCACCTGAAGAGAGATGAGCACAAAGGCAAGATCATCGACGCGTGCCTACTCACTTGATCAATCCGTCTTCGCCCGCAGTGACACCAGTGTGTTCACCAACCCAGACAACACTTTTCACGGTCTTTTCGTGCGCAAATTGACCACCATCCGTCAAGAAATCTGGATCGGCATCTGGTCTGCTAAGATCAAATATCCGTACTTTCTTCTCTTGACCTCCAGTGAGGAGATGAGACGATGATGGGGAGAGAGATACGCTCCGGACGATGTGATTATGGGGAAATGAGTGTAAACAAGTCCCGGAGTACGTATCCCATACTTTCCTGTTGCCAACGTTCAATGATGCTATCCCGATTTGAATAGATGAACGATACTCACGCTGTAAAATCAGCACTTCCGGAGGCAGCCCTCGAGCCATCTAAGGAGATTTTCGTACTCCAAACAGCACCTTTGTGGCCCAAAAAGGTTCCGATCCAGTCGCCAGTCCACTCTCTCAGCATCGGATTGCCGTCTTTACAACTAGAGATGAGCAGATATTTGCCATCTTCCTGAACTGGGGAGAAAGAAAGATGCGTGACTGGACGTGTATGTCCAGGAGCAACGAGAGGTGTCGATTTGGGGAGAGTAGTCATTATTAAATATAAAAGATGATAGTAGCGTGGTCGTGATACAAGCGCACTGCGCTTATGGCGTTGGGTCTTGACAAAATCGTTGAGTTTGCGATGGCAGATTGACACCAGAAAGCGGAAGAAGGGAAAGGGCGACTCCACGTGGCGAACGGACCCATTGTTTGGTATTCAGTCACGTGGAACGATTTTTCGGGCACATTCTGGTCTCCTTCACTGCGTTCATCTCGAGCGGGATAGGTTCGAATTCAACTTGGCCAAAGAGCCTGTGATGGCCTAGCCTAGATTGGCTTGGCTCTTAAAGGCGACAGGAACGCTTATTTGGCTCAATACATGCTAGCCCAGCTGCTACCTTTGGGCCCTCAAGGAACCAGATTCAAAGCTCAAAGGACAACTGATATTCTGCATTCATCATTTATCAAGATCTACTTTCAGGGTTGCTGCAAAGACGATACGCTCTAGGCACCTCATTCGTTGGCCTGAGGTTTCGGGTTACAGGAGAGCGACTTCACGCTTCACGCTCCAGCTGCTTCCTGTCAGAACTCAGGATGCAGGACTTGAATTGGAGGCGTTCAGGGACACTCACTCCGGTACGAACTCGTACTGTATCCCGTATATTAATACGAGTCAGGGTATGTGGATATTGGACCAGATTTGACAAAGGAGGATAGGTTGCGTGCCTTCTGACACTTCAACGTTGATTCGAACGCAAAAATATACTAGTTTAACTCCCGGTGTTGTACTCACTTGAATATTTACGGACTGATTCGATGCAGGGACCCCGTTCGTGACTCAAAGCAGCTGGATTGACCCTCAACGCCGCCATGGCCTACTCCATGGACGGAATGCTGTCGAGAAAGCACTTCAAATTGCACCATAGTTTGGGGGATGGTATCAGACTGGGAGACAGTGTGGTAGCTCGTTGCGGCTCCCTGATTGAGATTTTCCTACCCGATTCTGCATCTAGTTATGATTTCAGGAACCGACTCGGTCGGATGTGCTAAATGTAGCGTTTTCTCAGGTGGAGGCGCTCGCCACTGAGGAGCTCACGTAGAGGCCGTAGCGTTTCAATCTCTGGTCGAATTTCGGTTTTCCAATAGATGACTCAGAGGATTCTGTACGAGTGTAGTAAGGACAATCAGAAACCTCACCCAGGCCTGCTACAACCATTTTGCGATTTTTCGATATGGGTGTGGAACTGGTGACGCCCGTGAGAAAGTAAGACATTGCGCAATCGGTGGCAGAAATCACTACAGCGTTGCTAATTCAGTCCAATATTTAAACGGACAAAATGTTGTCAGCGCTCTCTACAATTCAGTCAATCACCCGAGCTCTGACCCGGCCCTCTTATAGGAACCGTTTATCGCTTCTCAAGCCTCCAAAACTCCCTCCCGAGACAGTTCCTTGTGGTCTCCTGGGGTTTCGAAGAAGCGTAGCTATCCGACTCCGGATCGCGCTCGTCCTCCCAGTCCTTTTCAACTCCAAGTTTTCATCGACGACGTCCTCGCTTCTTCCCCTCCGTCATGTCCAACACCGTGAAAAATCTAGGGAAGCGTGTTGTGGGCTATCCTGAGGAGATCGTTCCAGTCGCGTCGACCAAAGAATGGTTCGGCAGGTTTTTCCATCGTGATCCTCGTCGAGAAGTACGTCCCTCTACCTGTTGTTGCAGCATTGATGTTGACTCGTGGCTACAGGTCGCCAACTATGCAATCAGTATATTCCCAATCCTCACTTGGATTACACGTTACAGTAAGCCGTGGATCTTTCGACATGAAGCTCGATTCTCAAACGATCGACATAGATGCTACATGGCTCACTGGGGATCTCATCGCTGGGTTGACCGTCGGCATTGTCGTTGTTCCCCAGGGCATGTCATATGCTATAGTGAGTCTGGCTATTCTTGGCACTACCCATGAGAGCTCTCTGACACAGCCTATAGATTGCTACCCTCCCCGTCGAGTATGGGTTGTACTCTTCCTTCGTTGGCGTGCTCATCTACTGTGTAAGATTCCTTCGGGCCCTCTGCAGCACATGGATCATTGACGCAGCCGCATTTCTTAGTTCTTCGCGACCTCAAAGGATGTCTCTATCGGGCCTGTCGCCGTCATGTCCCTCACCGTCTCCCAAATTCTCAAGCATGTAAATGAAAAGCATCCCGGCCAATGGGAGGGTCCCCACATCGCGACAACCCTGTCTCTCATTTGTGGATTCATCGTTCTGGGTATGGGCTTGCTCAGGATAGGGTGGCTAGTGGAGTTCATCCCCGCCCCGGCCGTCAGTGGATTCATGACAGGTTCTGCGATTAGTATCGTTGCCGGTCAAGTTCCAGGTCTCATGGGCATCAGTGGCTTCGAGTGAGTGGTACCCCTCCCCGCTTGTCATTTGTCTTGACCTCAATATTTCCGTGGCTCCCAGCACTCGGGCCGCCACCTACAAGGTCATCATTAATACCTTGAAAGGTCTTCCGAGAACAAAATTAGACGCAGCATGGGGTCTTCCCGCCTTGGTGACACTTTACGGGATTAGAATTGCATGCGATTACCTTTCGAAGAAATATCCCCGAAGAGGTGCGACTGGGGCTCAGCTTGTTCACTCGATCGAAACTAACGGGCTTTTTTTTCTTGTAGCTCGAGTGTTCTTCTTCATTTCAATTCTCCGAAACGCGTTCGTTCTGGTCACGTTCACTATTGCCTCTTGGTTGTATACGAGGCATAGGCTGGACGCGAAAGGAAAGGCTCCTATCAAGATTCTTGGCTTAGTACCTGCTGGTCTTCAGCATGTTCAAGTTCCAACAATTGACACGGAGCTTGTCAGTGCTCTAAGCTCGCAGCTGCCCATTGCCACCATCATCTTATTCCTGGAACATATAGCCATCTCCAAATGTAGGTTCCTCAAAGGATCTTCTCGACGGCGGCGGCTAACATACAGCTTTCATAGCTTTCGGGCGATTGAACGGATACAAGATTAATCCTAACCAGGAACTCATTGCAATCGGTGTCACCAACCTCATTGGATCCTTCTTTGGAGCATACCCTGCTACTGGCTCGTTCTCTCGATCGGCTCTCAAATCGAAGAGTGGTGTCCGCACTCCTTTGGCCGGTATCGTCACAGCTATTGTTGTCATTGTCGCTCTCTACGGGTTGACCTCGGCTTTCTTCTGGATCCCGACTGCCACACTCAGCGCAGTCATTATTCACGCCGTCGCCGATTTGGTAGCTTCCCCGCAGCAGGTCTTCTCGTACTGGAGGGTCTCTCCCCTCGAGTTTGTTATCTGGCTCGTTGCTGTCATCGTCACCATCTTTGTGACTATCGAAGCCGGCATCTACGTCTCGGTCATCGCGTCCCTTGTCCTCCTCCTCATTCGTGTGGCGCACCCGAGGGGATACTTCCTCGGCAAGGTCACTCTGAAGAAGGAAATACCGGGCAGTACGGAAGAACGGGAAATCTTCGTGCCTCTGAAGGACAATGGGGTCGTCAACTCCGAGCTTAAGGTGGTTCCACCGTCCCCAGGCGTCATCGTCTATCGCTTGGAGGAGAGTTATCTCTACCCCAACTGTTCCGCCGCTACCGAGGCTTTGGTTGACCACGTGAAGAAGCACATGAGGAGAGGAATGGACCTTAGCACGATTAAGCTCGGCGATAGACCATGGAATGACCCAGGCCCTGGACGTAAAGGTTCCAGTGAATCTGAACAGGAAGAAAATGCCAAGAAGCCAGTTCTCCATGCAGTCGTTCTCGATTTCACGGCGATGTAAGCACCCATTCACTATCTTCTTGTGTACCCGTTGCTGATGACTCCTGTAGCTCTCATGTGGACACTACTGCTATTCAGTGTCTTATTGATACTAGGAACGAGATTGAGCGCTGGGCAAACCATCCGGTTGAGGTACGCTGCCGCGATGACCTGTATTTCCATCCAGTTTTCTGATCAGTGTTTTCTCCAACAGTTCCACTTTGCTACAATTCTATCCCCCTGGATTCGAAGAGCGCTAGTAGCGGGTGGGTTTGGTGTCGGAGTCTCGGCTTCCACAGCCCCTCAGGAGATTGCCGCCATCGTTCCCTACCGCGACGGGCTCCGTCCCCGAACAATGAGTGAACTACGGGAACATGAGGACCTCCCACGGGCAGAAGATATTGAATCTGCAAAGGCATACCCACCCTCCGTAGATTCTGACGAAATCAAGAAGAACCGAAGGGACGAATCGTTTGGATATGTCCTGCCCTTGGAGACGCCGTTCTTCCACCTAGACTTGTCGAGCGCCGTGAGGGCAGCGGAGAGTGGTGTGGGTCGCCATAATCTTTAGAAAAATCATCCCCCAATATTTCATAATGTACTTGTATGTCCATTCACGACGCACGATGCTCACAGCCCATAACGGACGGAATCAAGTTTGTACTATAAAATGCATCAATAATACCCCTCGTGAGTTAGTTGAGAGAAACCACAAATGGCATGCAGTGTCGTTCTGAATATAACGCTGTAGGAGTTTTTCTGCGCGTTACACTTGTCTTTAATGTAGAAATCATACTCCTGAAAGGGGGCTCAGATGTTTCGGAAGCTTCAACTCGGGTTTTGAACGAGCCTAACACCGAGCCAGTCACCTGTCCCATTCTCCATGAGACTTACAAGAATACGACCACCTTCTCACAAACTCTTCCTCCGGACAACGCGATCCTTTTCGTGTTGTCGCCCTTCTCTTGCCGGACACAACAAGGTGCGCCTAATTTACACTTCCCTAGGTATATTCAACAGGGCAAACTTTGTTTTAGTGGTCGAAAATCAAGGACAAGAAGGGTGCAAACGATGCGAATCGAGGTGCCGCGCTCAGCAAAGCTACTCTAGTAAGTGCGTACTGGGCATATCAGCCAGAATTCGAGCGGGATTCAACAAAATCTTTACAGGACATTGTTAATGCTGCCAGAAGTACGCGAAAGGATTTCATTTGTTCGTCCAACGTTCATTAACCTCGGTATCAGTCGGAGGGTCTGCAGACCCCGAGAAAAATGCTTCACTAGCGGCCGTCTTGAGGAGAATCAAGGGGCAGAACGTGCCAAAAGAAAATATAGAGAAAGCTTTGGCAAAGGTGAACCTCGATGCTTACTCTTAGAGTTCTCCGAATCTAACTCAAGACTGGTACTACAGGCGAACAAGTCTAAAAGTTCTGGTGAAACTACTGTTTATGAAGCTATCGCGTGCAACTCTGTTGGGATTATAATGTGCGCTGTTACCTTCGCTCTCACCTTTCAACCTCGAAAACTGAAACCTTGCACCTTGCACCCTCAGAGAATGCTCTACGGACAATGCGACCCGTACTGTGCAGACTTTACGCGAAATCCTGACATCAAGAGGGTGAGCGCGTTGATTTTACGCGTTCGAATGGCTGTTTCTTACCATCCCCAATTGCTCAGGGCACGTATAGCACCAGTAGGATTCATGTTCCAGCGCAATGGACGCATCAAGCTCTTGCTGGAGAAGGATTCGCAGTTCGACGAAACATTAGAAAAGGCAGTGGAAATCGCGGTCGACAATGGTTCGGAGGACTTTGAAACTTCATCTGTTGGGGAAAGCCAGGAAGAAGTTGAAGTGAGTGATATCCATATTGACTTTGTTCTATCAATTTGACGTCGGATCCGCAGTTTACCTGTGACCCTACCGCACTATCCAGCCTCACGACCGCGCTTGCGGATGCTAAAATTGGGCAATTGCTTGCTAGCGAGCTCGTTTATCGAACAACTACACCTGCCGAAATCACGGAGGAAGATTTAGAGAAGGTGAACGACTTGGTACAAGCGTTAGAGGCAAACGATGATTGCATGAGGGTATGGACCAATCTATCAGAATAGAAAGGTGAGCACTCTTTGAAAGTTCGGGATGAGAAGTGGTGATGATGTCCGACTCGTTAGATTGTCTGCCATTGTACTTCCATTGCTACAAGATTTTGTTTTTACTACAGCCTCTATCTACTCATACACAAAAACCCGGTGGGAAACGTTTACTCGAAGATCCACTCTTCCTGCTGGAGCTTGTATTGGTTGAGGCCCTCGGGGAACCAGCTATAACCCCATCGTGTCAGATTGAGAATGGACGGCTGGCAGAGGACTCACAGAGCAATCTCCTTCTTTGCGTTCTCGACAGAGTCGGAACCGTGGCAAACGTTACGGCCAACGTTCAAGCAGAAGTCACCACGGATGGTACCTGGATAGGGCTTTGATGAGACCATATGCGCAATATCGAATGATTTTAGGACACGCACCAGGAGCAGATTGGAGAGGGTTAGTTGCGCCGAGCATAGTACGACCAGTGGCAACAGCATCGTAACCCTCGAAGACAATAGCAACGACGGGTCCAGAGGCCATGTACTTGATCAGACCAGGGAAGAAGGGCTTGCCCTTGAGGTCGGCGTAGTCTGTACAGAAAAAGAGGTCGGATTCGTTGATCAAAGATCGACATCGATGAGTTGGTACGCACGCTTCTCAAGGTGCTCAGTGGTCGCGGTGGTCATCTTGAGGGCGACGATTTTGAATCCCCTGTCCTCGAATCTCTGGATGATCTTGCCGACGAGGTTGCGCTGAACGCCGTCAGGCTGTAGAATACGATAGATCAGAATATAGGGTGATACACGATGATCAGGACGCGTTACCTTGACCATGATGTAGGTTTGCTCGGTCTTGGACATGATTGAGAACTGAGGAGGGGAAGGTGGTGGTTTACTGATTGAATCGAAAATAATTTTTGGACCTTCGCGATTTATCAAGATCGACGCCTCAGAGGCTGCTGCCAAACAGAAACAAACACTTTCCGAAACGGTCCGAGCTTGACCACCAACGTTTGAGCCAACCAACTTTCATTCTTTACAACTCTCATAATGGCTCCCTACGGCCCTCTCAGCTTCTCATTAGCATCAAAAGTTCTTGCTTCAAAGTCTCTCACCAAGGCGTTCACCCCCTTCGCCCAGTGGTATACCAACCTCTCCGGATACAGAAAGTTCGGCCTCAAGTATGATGATTTGTGTACGCCCAGTCGTGTTTTGTCGGCCAATCATTATCCGTGTTGACAAGGGCTCCTTTCTGGGTTTCGCAGTGATTGAGGAGCGTGATGATGTCCAGAGGGTGCGTAGCTGATTTCTCAAACGGTCCTTCGTTTCTGATTTTTCCGTGATTCTTTTTCAGGCTATCTCTCGTTTGACCCCCCGAGAAACCTACGACCGCAACTTCCGTTTCAAACGTGCATCCCAGGCTAGTGTCCTTCATGCACCTCTTCCGAAAGAACAGTGGACCAAGCCCGAGGAGGTGCGTCTGCGTTCCGTAATTTTGCTTTCGTACGGTCTTACGCTTAATACAGGACGTCCGCTACCTGGCCCCTCACGTTGTTGAAGTCGCGAAGGAAGACACTGAGAGGCAGATGTGGGATACTATTGATGTGCGCAGGAAGTAGATACCGGGCATCCAATATAGAAGACCTTGCTACATGAATTCAACATTTTGGCCCCAGCCCCACCTTCGACTTTTGGATGGACGTGTATCACTGCACCAACAGCTTCAGGAAAATCTCGAATCTCAATTCTACACGTGTCAAGGGCGAGACTACAGTCCTTTTGATTGGTATTTTACATGACATTAATCTATTATCTATTCTGAACCGTTCTATATCTTGATTCCTCAGAAAGCCTTGACGAGAGGTGAAATGACTTCACCGCCCTTCTTCTTGTAGAAGTCAACGACCTTCTTGCCAACCTCGGCGATGTCTAGAGAGATTTGTTAAGCACAACAAACTCGTTACGAATAGCTAGTCAACTTACTGTCGCCGGTGATCCCGAATTTGGCGTACACCTTGAGGTATGGGCCAGAAGCTCCCCACCCGTCGAGACCGTATTGCTATTTATCGAGGCGCGTGTCAGTGTCTTGCGAAATATAAGAGGTGCACGCGTTATGCTTACTTCGTGACTGTACTTCTGCCAGCCAGTAGTCTTGAGAAAACAATAACCATTAGATTCAAGATGTCAGAAGGTCTCAAATCCACCTACCGATAGGGCCTCGAGAGATAGTATGGGTGCACCACTTCGGAGAACGCTGAGTTTGTAATCTTCTGGCTGCTTGTCGAAGACACTCCAGCAAGGCAAGCTGACTACTCGGGTCTTGACACCCGCCGCCTTCAACTTGCCCGCAGCCTCGACGGCAATCGCAACTTCACTACCAGCACTGACGATGGTGAGCTGCTCACCCTCTTCTTCATGGAGAACATAGCCACCTTTGAGTGCTCGCTCGATCGTTGAGCCCTCAAGGTTAGGCAAGTTCTGTCTGGAAAGGGAGAGAACGGAGGGGGTTGTCTTGTTTGTCAGGGCGGCGTAGTAGGAAGCGGAAGTCTCGTTTCCGTCGGCAGGACGCCAGAAATCGAGGTTGGGGATGGCTCGGAGGTGAATAGCGGTCTCGATAGGTTGGTGAGTGGGGCCGTCCTCACCCAGACCGATAGAGTCGTGAGTAGCTATTGACATGGTAGAGCCTTAATATCGATACGTATTTGGGATCCAGTAAGGTACTCACCGACCCAGATGACCTGATGACCGCTCAGAGCAGAGAGTCGAACAGCACCTGCAGCATATGAAACGAAGTTCTAGCCAGAGGGATTAGCTTTAAGTCCCAGGAAAGGTGTGGTTACTCACCATGAATGTGCCAACGAAGGGAACAATTCCGCCGTATGCGGCAAGACCATTAGCAATGGCACCCATTCCATGTTCACGCACACCGTAACGAATGTATCGTCCAGCATACGTACCCAGACCGGTGCTGGGATGCTGGAAGTCGGAGGTGTCCTTGGTTTTGGTCAAGTTGCTTCCAGTCAAATCGGCGGAGCCACCAATGAGTTCAGGGAGATGGGGTGAGAGGGCAGAGAGAACAATTTCCGAAAGCTTCCTTGACGCAACAGCAGGGTCAGAGGGCTTGTAGACCGGAAGGCTCTTCTCCCATCCGGTGGGTAGGTCGCCAGAAATGCGTCTGACAAGCTCGGCGTGTTCGTTGGGATATTTCTGGCCGTATGAAGCCAGCAACTTGTTCCATTCAGCCTCCTTTGCGGCACCACGGGCAGCGATCGCGTTATAGGCATCCTGTGTCTCCTGGGGAACGTAGAAGGACTGGTCGGCCGGGAGGCCAAATTTTGTCTTTAGCGCGGCAATATCATCGGCCTTGAGAGCTGTGATAGTAATCGAGGGTGTCGGTCCGTTGACAGCCGTACTTCGATGAAAAATGATACTCACGAGAACCATGTACACCATGGGTACCCTGTTGCTTAGAGCCGAAACCGATAGTGGTCCTCAAACGAATAATGGTAGGCTTGTTCTTCTCTTGGCGGGCGGCGTGAATAGCATTATACATAGCGGGGAGATCACTAATAATATGACAAAGGACGGTTAGAACTGGGGTTCCCGTGGAGTGATTTATGAAAGACGGAGTACTCGCCTGTCGCCGTTCTCCACCGACAAGACCTGCCATCCATATGCCGAGAAGCGTTTCTCGACGTCCTCCGTGAAAGCAACAGCAGTGTCGCCATCAATGGAGATATCTGGAAGAGTATAACGTGAGCTACGGTTCGGGATGACGGTAAAGGGCCCTACGGTTATCATCATATACCTACAGAGGCGGTGAGCCGTTTGGAGTGAAACTCAAGCGTTCGATTCACTTACCACAATCAGATTACCGAGCTGGAGATGACCGGCAACACTGGCTGCTTCGCTGGCAACGCCCTCCATCAGACAACCGTCACCGCAGAAGACTAGTCCATCGTTAGCTAGTATACTGCTGTTGAGTACAGAATACTCACCATAGGTATAGTTGTTGATGAGATCGAAGCTGTCCTTGTTGTAAACAGCCCCGAGGTGGGCTTGCGCGATAGCTAATCCGACCCCGTTACTGAAGCCCTGACCAAGAGGTCCAGTGGTAACTTCGACGCCTAGAAAGATAGATGCCTGTAAGACTACCGAAACTTTACAGCACGGGTCAACTTGCCATCGGTGTGTCCTGCTTCTGGATGCCCGGGAGTCTTGGATCCCAGTTGACGGAAGGACTTCAGGTCGTCAATGGTCAATTGGTAGCCGAGAAGATGAAGCAAGGTATATTGAAGGGCACAGCTAAACTTTCGGTGAGCACAGGAGCTCGAAGAGAGTCGGATCCAACATACCCGTGACTACGGAAGAAATATGAGTTACTCTCAAGACGAACGCGATCGAAGTCGATCACTCACCCATTTGACAACACGAATCGATCCCTGTTGAACCACTTTGAGTTTTTGGGGTTGGCGTTCACGAAACTAATGTGCTAATGAGTGAAGCGCAATACGCGCAGAGAAATGACACGATACCGGGAGAAGAGGACGTGAGCAACAGGTGCCATTCCCAGCGGCGCACCAGGGTGGCCAGAGTTGGCCTTGGTCACTGTGTCGGCTGACAGAGCACGAATGGTGGCAATTGCGATATCATCTGAGGGAGCAGGAGTAAAGGAGGACATGGTGGTTCGTGGATGAGAAATGAGGAGCAATGGAAAATAAATTTGAGTTCCGTTGTTAACCCCGGCAATATCTCGCCATCTTGACATAATCGCAGCCCCTCAATCGATGTTGTACCGGAACGTCCGTTCCGGCAAAATCTCGCTCTCATCTCGTCCCGTCGGCGTCGTTCACTTTCCCGTCATTCCGGTTTACCACGTTCTCATTTTCTCCTTCGTTACAACGTTCACCCAACTCGGTCTAGTCAACAGGAATAGCACATTACCACAACCACAAAAACCATGCATCCTGTTGTGTCGGACAAGAAGATAGGTCCGCCAGATCTCTGTCAGGAAGCTAACCTCTAAAGTATCTCAGTTTGCAAGGATTTCATTAAAGCACTTGAACAATGCCATCTCAGTACCTGGAAGAGATACACCGGCGGCTGTAACAGGTACAAGGATGAAATGAACAAATGTCTCCACTCGGAAGTGCGTACTCCATTTCTGGTCTTGATATCTATCTGACTGACTTTTGAATACTCTCTCAAGAGCATTGCTCGCTCTGCACGAAACCGGGAAGACTCAAAAGTCAGAAAAGCCAAAAGAGAGAAAGCAATAGCAGACTTTGAGGCTGATTTATGAGTCATCTAGAGCCAAGTATGTATGACTAACACAACAGTGGGGATTCAGCTAAATCCTTATTCCAGCAAGTTGTGTACATGTCGTCTTTGCTTTCGTGCTATTCAAGGCTATCCATCCAACCCCAGCAGACTCAAATACTCCCAAAACACCGGCCTATCACTCAAGTTGAAGGCTCTTGTCGCTCAACTGAGTTGCGGCAATATTTGCTGTTCCCTCCGTCACCTTCACACTGACCTTGCTGCCTTTGCGCTCTGCAGTGAGCGTCGCAACATGTTCGCCTTTCTCATGACTCGGAATCTTCACTGCGACCTGCTGTCCGTCCTCCAGACCAAACACGTCTACGTGTAAATCCTTCGCATAATCGTAATCCGGACGGCCCAGACCGCTAGGACCTCGCACGAGAACTGTTCCCGGGCGAACCCAGAGCGGGATTTCGTCAAGTGGAACGCGCTCCTTGACCCACACAGGGCCTTCCACGGTTCGGCCTTGGTCCCAGTAGTATGTCCACACGCCCTTGGGAATGTAGTATTCGGTTTCCTCTTCCTGGGGTCCAAAGACAGGGGCGACTAGCAAAGACGGCCCGAACATAAACTGGCGGCTCAAATGATGCGTGTTGCGATCTTCAGGGAACTCGAGGAACATGGCCCGCTGCAAAGGGTGTCCATTCTTTGTCGATTGAATAGCCTGTCAGAGCGTTATCGTGAACTTGCGGGTACGGAATAGAAAGGATCATTTCTTTGGCATACCAAATCATACAGATAGGGCATAAGTCGGTGTTTCGTGTCCAACAGCTTCGCCATGCTCTTTACCGCCTCCTCGCTGTAGACCCACGGAACTCGGTACGAGCCCGAGCCATGAAGTCGGGAGTGAGATGAGAATAAGCCGAAGGCGACCCATCTTTGATAGATTTCGGGAGGAGGGTGGCCCTGGTGTACGGTCAGCTAAGCGTCTGTGCGCTCGACAAAGGCAAAATACCTCAAAGCCACCTATGTCGTGCGATGCAAAAGCAAACCCAGAGGTGGTCAAAGAAAGGCATCCGTGAATGGCTTCGGCCATAGCCTCCCACGTAGATTCACAATCACCGCCCCAGTGTACTGGGAATCTAGGAAGTGGAACGTGTTAAGGAGATGGATAGAAGAAGTTGAGTTTCTCTCACCTCTGTCCTCCTGCAAATGACGACCTGGCAAACAAGACAGCCTGGCCTTTACCCCGCTTCTCCTCGATGAGCTTGAAGACGTATTCGTTGTAGATGATGGAATACATGTTGTGAACCCTCATAGGATCTGAGCCGTCGTGAAACTTGACATTTGCGTGCGGGATACGTTCGCCTGGGAGGCTGCTTAGTGGGTTCTCAATCTTCCTCGCGCACGCCACTTACCGAAATCCGTCTGTGAGAACACCGAACAGTCTGAGCAGACTAGCTCCAAGGCACGAATGAAGCCCGACTCACTTTGAAACAATCCACACCGAGATCCATGAGCTTCTTGAGTTTGTCTCCGTACCATTCACGCGCTTCTGGGTTTGTGATATCGACGATACCTAGACCAGGTTGCCACAAGTCCCATCTGTGACAATATGAGGGATGTAATCCTCTCGGTATAGTTCATTGAGAACTCACTGCCATGGCGTACCGTCTGTCCTTTTGATGAGGTATCCACCCTTGACGGCCTCCTTGAAGATAGGTGACAGCTGACTGATGTAGGGATTGACTGTGCAAGCATTCAACCCAAGATCACGATCCGGCAAAGCTCAAAAACTCACTCCAAAGGCAGACTTTGACATTATACTTTTCCTTGATGTCGGCCAGATACTTGCTGGGATCGGGGAAATTGTCTGGATCAAATGTGAAGGAGCACCTTCCGAAACGCAGTGAGTACTGTTTCTGTGATCGAAAGACCGAAGTATGGAAAAGCTCACCATTCATATTGCTTCATCCAGAAGCAATCAAAGTGGAAGACGCGGACATTGCAGTCTCGGTCCTTCATCCCTTGCAAGAAACTCGACACCGTTTTGTTATCGTAATCGGTCAAGAACGAGGTAGAGAGCCATAATCCAAAGGTCCAACTCGGTAGGATGCTATCAAATGACGCGTGTGTAAGTCTAGATCCTCCAGGCTTACAAGGTAAGCTGAGCGTACGGCGGGCGACCAGTCATTCGAGTGTATCTATCAAGAATCTAACAACAGGGCAGGAAAGTTATTGCTCTGTGCTCTCCAGGCTGAGAGAGAGAACTGTAGCCATACCTGGAGCGGAGTCTCTCCGTATATGACGAAAAACTCGAGGTTAGATCCTGCGACAGAGGTTCCGACTCGAGAGATCTTTTCACTGGCAACTTCTACCTCGACTTCACCAGGGTTATTGATAAAAACACCATAGTTCCTGTTGGTGATGTAGAACGGGACACATTTGTATGCTTGGTCACTGGAGGTTCCACCGTCTGCAACAACGTCAACGACGCAAGGACAGAGGTGTACGAGTGGGATTTTACCAACCTTGGTTCCAAATCTTGATAGATTGGCCTGTCGCTCTATTTGAGACAACGGAAGCCAGAAGTTGCAGGGTAACATCACGTACCGTTCTTTACAAAGTTGCCAAACTGTTCCCCGAAGCCATAAATCAACTCCCCAGGGGACAGATTCAGCTCAGAGTTGATGTATTGCACTGTCGGCGGCAATGGGGCTGGGTTTGGGTTTGAACGTGCGTCCAAATTCAAACAAGAGCCGTTGGAAGCAGACGAAAGCGTCCATCGCGAGGGAACCTCGAAGACAGCTTGATGTTTCGGGCCGGCGAAAGTGAGAACGCGTTCCGGCGACTTGAACGTGATGGTGTAGGGATTCTCAGTGATAACAGCAGTCAAACCTGCGGTTGTTAGGGAGTATCCTGCCTCATCCTTGCTCATTTTGAAGTCAGGGATGGGCTTGTCATTTGGAAAGAGAGGGATGTTGAGTGCTGGTTCGATGTGACTGAAATGATCGATTTTAACGCCAATGACGCCTTCGGTAGGAGAGTGAACTTTGACGGTGAGGACAGGCCCTAAGCACCGTTGAAGGGTTATCAGTGGAAGCAGATGGGCTCGTAACGCGTGAGATACTTGCCGCCTAGCGTGTCTCCTCGATGTCTGATGGGTCGAGTAGCGACCTGTAGTTCGTACCCATCAGAATCTTGCTGGACTCTGGTCGCTTGCAGACCGTAACTAGCTTTGACGCCGTTCTTCAGAAGCCAGAAGCCATCGTTGAACTTCATGGTGAGAGCTTTGCAACGCGGTGTCACAAAGCAACATCATCTTTTGAGGCCCTTTAAGTACTTCGAGGACGGTTCGAGGACGGTCCGACGCCAGCCGTCCGACAATTGTCCGACTCGTTGCATCCAGAACATGCGGCCAAAGACGATGATTGCGAGCATCATGTGGAACACATGTCCATCTTCAATGATCTTGTCTGGAGTCTCCTTCTCATGATATCTTGCAACTCGTATGTGTTTGCCGAAATCTGTGCCAAAGAAGCCTAAGCGCGTCGATTCCTCGGAGACTTGTGACCTATCGCGATTCCGTTGCAGACCTCCCAAGACGGCCTGAGTCGTTCCGGAGCAGAATCACATACTCTGAGGCTGCAGCGCTTGTAATAGAGGCAATCACACATGCCAGTAGTAACGGAAGGTGGTGGTGGTAATAATAGCTTTTGAATTGTACCGTGGCACCTGGCACCAGTGCCCGTCATCCGGCACTTGCCAGCCTGCCTTCTTCAGCCGAACTTCACAAGCCTTTAGCGCGCTTCAGCACCAGTCCCCATCAGCATTCGTAATTCTCGAATGAAAAAGCTCCTGCAACTCTACCCAACCTCTCAGCTCGTGCTCACATATGGATTGCTTGCATCCAATTTTCTCAAAATTCACGGAGTCGGATACGTCGGAGGGGGATGGGAACCTGGTCAAGACGGGCTTGACGAAATGAACGACATTTGGGAGGCATTAGTGCCAGTGGCTTCCTGCAGCTTGAATCAAGTAACTGAACAATAGGCTATGTCCCATCTACACGTTTGTGATATCAGTATTGTCATGGCGTTCAAGTTTAGGACCAGATGTTCCCCGGTGACGTCGATGTCGTCGATGTCTGCGTTATATTTAGGACCTGTTCTGCGACATAGGGCGGCCAGGATTTGGTATAAAAGGTCCTCACCCTTCATCGAGCCATCATCCGATCTTCCACCATCATGGCTCTCTCCAAGGTTAGTGCCACGCTAACCTCGAAGTCGTTTATCCTTCTAATAATTATTGCAGCGCGTCAACCCAGAACGTCTTCTTCAGGACTCTCATGTACGTTCTTGAGCAGTGCATTCGGTCGTCATCCCACACTGAACGCGCTCCTTTCTAGGACAAACCTCACAAGCATCATGCACTCACCAAATCAGACCCCAACGCCCTTCATCATTCGTACGGTGCACGTTACGGAACCCACCCAGTTCCAAAATATCATATCGCCTCCAAGGTTCGCCGACCAGTTACCTCCTCTTCGTCACATAGTAACGAAAGGGACAGGGTCTCGACGCAGAAGCTGCATATCAACTCATCCATGACGAGCTCGCTTTGGATGGCTCACCGATTTTAAACTTGGCTTCATTTGTTCACACCTGGATGCCTCCTCAAGCTGATAAATTGATGCAAGAAAACATGAGCAAGAATTTGATAGGTAAGGAAGGATGTTTCACTCGTCTTGCATCAAACATGAAAGTTAATTCTTCTTGACAGACGGCGACGAATATCCTGCCACCCGTACGTACTACTCATTCGATCCAACCGGGGCTATGAGCTGACGTTTACGCTTGTCAGAAATCATCCACACTCGTTGTATGCACTACTTTGTCTCTTTTTTGGTTAGCTTCCAGAGGCTCAAACGATTACCCACAGGTGTTTCCATTCTCGCGGACATTTGGCACGCTCCATCTGCGAAGGATGCTATAGGTACCGCCACAACGGGATCATCTGAAGCCATTCAACTTGGTGGTCTGGCCATGAAACGCATCTGGCAAGAGAAACGCAAAGCCGCCGGAAAGAGCATCTACGAGCCTGGGTCAGCCATCCAAAGCTTCACTATTCATGTCGGCTGACACCGTTCTCATAGCCCAAACATTGTCATGGGTGCGAATGCACAGGTCGCGCTGGAGAAGTTTGCTCGCTACTTTGACGTCGAGTGTAGACTTGTTCCCGTCTCAGTTGAAAGCAAATACCGCCTGGACCCCAAGAAAGCTATGGAATTTGTGGATGAAAATGTTCGTCGTTTGCCCTCATGTCGACGTCCATCTAACTGAAGATGTGATCAGACGATTGGAATCTTCGTCATTCTTGGAAGTGAGTCGAGACCCTTCTTTGTCGGTTGGGAGTGTTGCTCATCGCCGTCTAGGTACATACACAGGCCATTACGAGCCGGTCAAAGAGATGTCCGACTTGCTCGATGAATACGAGCAGAAAACGGGAAACCATGTACCCATCCACGGTATGTTACTGACATTGAAAAATATTGTTCTTTACTAACAACTCGATCAACAGTCGATGCCGCATCGGGTGGTTTTGTTGCACCATTCGCTACGGTCCGTTGCTATTTACTCAGTTCAGGGAGGGACAGGTCCTGACTTTTTCTAACAGCCTAAATTACCATGGGACTTCAAGCTTCCCCGTGTTGTTTCAATCAATACTTCGTCAGTCTCGGTCGTCCTATGTTACAAGTCTTCACCTGAGTTACATTTTTCTCGTTAGCGGACACAAATTCGGCCTTTCCTATGTTGGAGTAGGATGGGTTGTCTGGCGAGACAAGGCCCATCTTCCCAAGGATCTCATATTCGAGCTGCACTACCTCGGTTCTGTCGAATACTCCTTTTCCTTGAACTTTTCGAGACCAGCCGCCCCGATCATCGCGCAATACTTTAACCTTATCCATCTTGGGTTTGAAGGATACCGAAGTGTAGCGTTGTCCGATCTAGCCAATGCCAGGCTTCTCAGTCGCGCATTGGAAAGGTCTGGGTACTACACCGTTCTGAGCGACATACATAGGAAATTAGAAAACACGGGTTCGGGTGCTGCCATCAAGGATGCTGTCGGGATTAATGATGACGACGTTGAGGTGCGCTGCTTGTGGTGGTTATCCAATCGCACCATGAATTCACTGACTGCGTCTTTCTCATATGTAGTCCTATGAACCTGGACTCCCCGTCGTATCTTTCCGCTTCTCCGACGATTTCCAGAAGAAGTATCCAGAAATCCAGCAGAAATGGATCCAGACTTTGTTGAGAGCGAAAGGATGGTAAGATATATTCTCCTGTCGCCAGCACGCCTTTTCTAATCTGCAACATGATAGGATCGTCCCCAATTATGAGCTGGCTCCGGACCTGCAACAAGTCGAGATTTTGCGAGTCGTGGTTCGCGAAAACATGACCGAAGTCTTGATTGACCAACTGGTGACCGATTTGGTAAGTAGGAACATACCTGTTGTTGGCCGCGCCACACTCATCGTCAAAACTCGTTACAGATCCAAGTTACAGAGGACCTCTGCAAGAATGATTCGCCAGCTCACGCACTCAACAACCTTTCCAATGCTCATTCGTCGAAGGCAGAGGCGGTACACGGAAAAGTGAAACAGGAAGACCGTGAACATTTTGGAACTTACGCGAAGCAGTGTTGATTTTCTCTCGTGCTGAACTCTAATAAATTGTGGGACTTGGCTTTGTGGTAGTGAACGCTTATAAAAAGCTCTTTGTACTTTGTACCAACATGATTCATTCTTCTATGATCGTAATCTGACTTCGAGGATCACTCTCGGGTGATGGGTTTCGATGAGATACTTGGGGCAAAAGCGTAGCGAAGAGGTGTATGCATCCGCAGCTTTTACAGATCTGTCAGTTGACGGCTCATTTATGGTTGAAGTTCCGCTCGTATCCGTTGGCGAAAGACGGCAAATGCCGAACATGAGGCTTTCAGTGCGAAATAAGGGCGTGAGTTCTTTTCAAACCACCATCTGCTCGACTGGTTTCCTTCTGAACCATGTTATGCGCCAACGAAGACTGCGATATCAATCCTTTCAACGCTACCCTTCGATGCTCTGCTTGCAAACACACTTACTACTGGTATGTCGTATTTCTTACACTCTGACCTCAGTGGCTCTCCGCCCCCGTCACGGTCAAAGCGCGCGTTAACTAGACTCCTTCATTTTTCTAGCTCTGAGAAATGCCAGAAAAAAATGTGGAAAGAGCATAAACGCGGATGTCAGATCCAACAGAAGCTCAACGAGGTCAACGAAGCACACGAGAGGAAGCCTCCTCCCCGACCAAAGACCACCCACTGTACGGGGTGCAACGTTCAATTCAGCCGGGATTACAGGTCGGAAGATACGTGCCCAGACTGTGGATATACGGCTTGCGAAAGTTGTGTCTGTCATGATTCGCGAGGTCCGTTCTATTTCTCTTTCTTTTTTTAAGTTTGACTGGCAAGTCCGTGAATCACCAACTGATATGCTGATCGTCGCGTTAATATTAGGATCGTGCTATTGTCCTGGATCGAACTTTGGTCGCTACAAGTACTGTGAAATGGGTATGGTGTCTTTTCGATATGTTCAGGACGCACCGAAATGACGAGCCCGTTAATCTTTATCCCAGAACCCCAGCATTACCATCGTAGCTCTCACACCGGAAAGAGTTACGCCGGAGACTATCATCCCTATGACGATTTCAATCCCAGCAAATATCCGGATCTGTACGAGGAGACCGAGAGAAAGTGTAACAACTGCGGAGAGACAAAGAGGATGCTGAAAAAGTCCGCGATCGATCGTAGGGCACCGACGTGGGATGATATTCGTTGGGAGCTGGGGCTTGGGATGTGATGATTCCAAGGTTGAATTTTTTTTGACCGGGCTTGAATCTTGAACAGGTTGTACTACTTGACGACTGAAAGACAGAATGGATCGATTGCTTGTTCAAAATTAAAGATGTCCGATGCATATTCGGCAATTGCCGGCGATTCGCCGTTCACAGTGGCGCGACTGCTTTGGAGTCGTACGAATCGCTTGGAGATAAAAGATGAACTAGCGCCTCTCATTCTCGTGACTCTCGCATTCACTCTGAAGAGATCTGCCCCCTGTTCCATACTCCCTTCAATCGTCGGCCGTCGTGCCCAGTGATGCCCAAGTTGCTCAAGGGTGCTGGAAACGATGTATATCAATCAAAAATCATATGTGACACGGATCTCACGACGACGGTCTTCAACTAACTACAACTGGGTGCTCACGGACCGGCTTTCAATATGCAATAATCTATACTGCAGAATTCGTCGCAAAGCACACCTAACCATCGGGCGTTCAGTGAAACCATTTTAATAGCGGTGAGTTGAGGGAGGTTCGGATATTGGTACCGAAGGAAGATGCCAGTAACGATTATGCGACCGATGCGGACCTGGTATCGATCAGTGACAGTACTAGCGCACGCGAGCTCAGTGTGAGTTGAGCGCAGTGGTCGAGGTGGACATTGTGAAGGACTCGAAGAACCTCAGTTAGCGTTCGAGTCTCTCACATACTTACTCATTGCGAGAACTTAGTACCGCTCGAGAATGAGACGTGAGTCCCTAGGAATGTGGCGTATAGCAAGGTAAACGGCGAGCAGCTTGTAAGATGACCCGCAAAAAAAATATCATGAAATACATCGAAATCGAACTTCAAAATCTCGACTACACATTCTTGTCGGCGTCCGGACCTCCTATTATCTTCTCTCCCTGTACACCGCGACCACCACTCGCGGTCTCGGGTTCCTCCGTCACTACCAGCTGCCTTGACATACTTCCCTTTCCGTTTGTATCTCCGTCATCAAGCGGGTGTCGTTTGTCAAGCTCTTCGGGCTCAGGCTGTGGGGACAGTTCTGCAACTGAATTAGGATGGACATTCATCTCGTCGCGGTTCACTTCATCGGCAATGTCTCTCGGGCTACCACCGGATCCCCCTGGCGGTGGTACAACTTCGACTTCCTGTTGCATTGGGGGTTCACGAGGAGCAGGGGGATCGACTCCCTCGTGGAATATGTTTTTGAAGTGATCTGGTGGCAGCTCTGGACGAGCTGCTCTAACCCACTCTATGACATTTCGCCACCACATTTGATTAATATAGCCGCTGCAAGTTTCTGGTTCCTCTGCTAGGCGATCATTCATAAAGGTTATCAGCTCCAGCCCTGCTGAAGACATCACGAGCGGCGAAATAATCGCTCTGCCAGCATCGGATTTGGGGTAGTTGATACTATGCATTGATAAGATTTCAACAAGTTTCACCTTGCTCAACTCGTTTGCGTCACCCCAACCTCTACTAAATTCATCCAGGTATTGGAAGTCGTTGCCAGGACCTGTGGGAGATAGACTGTTCAACGTCTTTCTGAGTTTTGTAAGTGGGAGGGGGAAATGGCCACGGAGAGGTTCAAAGTGGTCTTCGGGGTGCACACGCTGTAGAATATCCACGGCCTCCATCCAATTATTGCCGCTATCCCAACTGAAGAGATCCCTTTCAATGATGGTGTTATGGATTTTAGACAGATATTCGCGCCCATGGGCCGATCCGACAAACAGGGAAGTGGTGGTTGCTGTGGGGACATGGAGAGCATAATCCGGCGATGACGCAATGATGTATCCAGCCAAATCTTCTATCAAAGCCGACCAGTAAAAGTGTGACGCAGCTGGATCCTGGGCTATCTCCGCGTATATATTCCATAGTTTCTTGCGTGTATATTCATATGGCATTGCATCAATGCTTCTGAAAGGGGTAGAGAACATATCCGGAGAATCTCGACCACTGTCCATCCCGTCGTCCCCATCATTCATTGACACATGGATCCAATGGAGGAGGTAGTTAAAAAGCCGTGTCTCTCTACCTTGGACAAGGAACTGTCCTTTTGCAACTGTTACATGACCTTCGACGCCCCCATAAGGACAATTAGGTCCAAGTACTGTCTCGATGTCACCAACAGTCCACTTTCTCCCCGGGAGGAAGAACCATTGGCCAAGGACAGCAGGCATCACGAGATGCAGGGGAATGGTCGACAGAACCTTTCGAAGGTGCGGAATCATGTGTGGGCTGTCCCGGAGCTCTGAAACCAGCCAGCGGAATGCGTTGAGCTCATAAAAAGGAGGCGCAAGGTAAATGTCTGCACGTCGGAGGAGTTCAAGATCGACCGACGACCAACTTGAGAGATTACTGATTATTTGTCCGAAAGCCGAAGTCAGCGTGAAACGGCCGATAAGATGGTCGTAGTAGGTAGAATCAGCAATATAATCCCTACGCCAGAGAAACCATGCCACGCGACCGAAGATGCGAGAGAAAAGTCTCAAACTTTGGAACGCAACCCATGCTTGGGGCGATTTGTAAGGGCATATGTATTCCATGGGAGGTAGCTTCATGATGAACTTAAAACTAGGCAAGGAATGACCGCCGGGGCCCTTTCGTGCATTCAGGACGTCCTCTATAACTTGCAGTGCCTGTCGAGCGACATCAACGGCGGGAATGATTGTAGTCCCAAGGTAGAAGATGGCAGCAAATGCTACAACAATTGTCGCAATTGAGAACGGAACTGGATGTCGTGTCCGCAACAACTCCAGCAGCCCAGCAAGGAAGAGGAAGAGGGCGAGTTCGAGTAGCATTGGAAGGGAGGCGAGAATCGTTGGGACATGCCACTTTTCCAAGCTCTGTTTTCGGAGCCACCGAAGCGCAAGTGCTTCAGATGGCGTGCGTGTGTGGGTATGTTGGCGGTGCTCCCGAAGCCACTGTTTACAGAGGAGAGCGAACAGGGCATCGACGAGAGCAATAATGAGGCTCAGAAACCACAGTACGTTGATTGCGACGACGGATGACGTTACTTTGAACTCGTCAGGCTCGGTAACTGAGGTGTTGTTCAACTGTTGGGAGATCTGCCTCAACAATGCGACACTTGTGTCTTCCGGTGCTTCTTGGAGCCACTGGTACGATTCGATGGTGAAGGCAGTGACGACTGCAGAAAAGAGACCAGCCTAATGTGCAAGAGAAGGGCTCAGTTGTCTGAAGATCCCAGCAAATACAGGCACGTACGAAGACCAGCAAGGTGTCGATGTCCTCCTTCCATCCTCCAACGAGCCCTTCATCCAGCGAAGTAACCTCCGTCATGATGACCTCCCAAGATTTCTCAAGTGAAGGGTTTTGAGGATTCTTGACGCACACACTTGAGCATTGATGATTCGTACCAGGCAATTGGTAAAATGCTCACCGGTGCCTGCCTAGTTGCATCTTCAGTATCATTTCCGGCGAGCTTATCGGTCTTCGTGTTGTCCTGCGGAATCTCCTCCGCTCTCGAACGTCCGGGACCCTGACGAGTGCATGAGTGAACTCTGATGTGCGATCGGCTGAGCATGGACAAAATCTTACCGTGTCCGACTGATCCCTACCCTCGTCCTGGTTGGTGGTTCCCTCCTTGGTGCTTGTGGGATCCTGGATAACAAGCGAATGGATGAGGGTTTTATTCGCAGGTGAAATGCAATCGCGACAATTCACCAACGGTGCCGTATCTGTGCCTGGTACCTCCGTATCATGCATCGGCTTCATTCCGAGTTCAGGGTCCCCAACCTCGGCTAGAGTTAGGGAGAAAACAATACAAGCACCAGAGTGTGTCGCTCACCAATAATACCGGCCCAGAAACCCCCTCCTGTTGAGATTCATCGACATCCGCCCCGAGCTGCATAGCAGAATGACGGGCTGTCTAGCAGTGCAAATGCGAGAATTTATTCGGAGACATACCATAGGAAGAGTTTCCACCGGAGATTGAGGTTCATTCGATATCGAAGACTGCGAACGCTGGAAAGCATGGCACGGAGTGTGGAGTTGAACTGTGAGACCGAGCTCCTGGGAAAACGTTGTTGAAAGCCTACCTGAGCTCGCGAGGAAGTCGAGTTTCCGGAGCTACGGGTTCTCTTTATGACTGGCGTTTGGTCTGAAGACATGGATTGGTATGAGAGAGCTACCAGCGACGTGAGAGAACTAGTACAAATTCATTTACAGCAATTTCACGCGTGCACGCTGTCTAAGAGAGCGCTGCGGCTCAGCGGCGGGTACAACAAGATACGGTGGATGGGAATTTGATCGGCGAGGAAAGAGATGCGGTGGATTATAGATTTTGATCGGGGGAGGTTAGCTATGTGAGGTTATTCCTAGTTTAGACATAATGTAAGAAGTAATCCCACGGAAACTGAGGAGAGGTCCGACGCTAAAGTAGCCTAGAATCTTTGCAGAGGTGTGTACTAGCAGCAAGTCTAGTCACTCTTGATGTTTGCAGGGCAGATAGCACAGACTCCGCCGGAATTCCGAGAAATGGATTGCACAAAGTATGTAAGTAGGGACCACTGTTAGTACTACATAAGTACATACACAGGCATACCTTTTTACTTACGGTCTTGACTGATTAGCATGATGGTGAACACAATCAACGGACAAAAGATGGTCAAGCTGCGGTCATCGTATGCGATGTTTGGCACGAGATTCACAACTATGAGTCCAACTATGACCATGGCAAGGAAGGCGTTGAAGCCTGCGGACACCGACGTACAACGGGAGGCTGTTAACCTCATGAAGGGTCTTATACACAAACCTCGAAACCGTCCCGAGTCCTTTCATCTGGAATGGTCTTCAGATGCGTCTCCACGAGACGACACGATACATTGGGTCGTCCAGAGAGCCACGGGCTGTAGTTGGAGTCCCAAACTCACCGGGTCACCACCCACTAGCCTACCACTGCGCCTCACAGATTGCGACTGTGATGGAAGCGGGTTACACAATCTAGGCCACCACACGTACCAGCAGGCTTGTGTACAACTCGTGAGGGCGTCCACCTCCCTTTTCGGCGAGCTCGTCCAGTGGCTGAGCGACGAGGAAGACGAAGAGATCGTTGTGAAACTGGGTTGTATCTTTCAGAACATGATGCAGTCGTCACTCCTGAAACATTGCCGTCTTGATATGGAGTTGCTTTCGTACTGCCAGGCCTTTTTCGAACTGGCGGAGGGTTGTTTGATGATGCGGATTGATTCTTCGAATAGAAAAGAAGGAAGGAAAAATATGCAGGAGTGGATTGAAGTGAGTGCTCACCTTGTTTATGGGTTCGATCCCACTACCATCGTTACATTGAGCCGGAGTTGACTGTTTTCCTCCTTGACAGACCTTCCCGGACGTGTTTGTTGAGCAAGGGAAAGCTTTGAGCGCGCAAGTCATGGCCTTGCCTTGGCGTCACTGGGAACTGGAGTCTGAACGTTGGTTACGTTCATGGAAGAAATGAAGAGGCAGACTCTATGTCAGCTCGCTGCGCTTGCTAATTACTTCTTCTATTTTTTTTTGTGTCCCGAAGATATCAACAGATTATATGTAATACATCCAAAATCGTGTGGTAGGAGATGATATGGAAAAACAAAAGCTACGACAACTCATCAACGTTTTAACTCTCGTAAATGACGACTGGTATAGGCGTATCCTTCATGCCTGCATACTTTCTGCCGAAGGCTTCTCCGTCACGGAAGCGAGATTGGCAGAGTCAGTCCCACTGCTACCCTTGTCTCTTGGAAGACCGTTCCCATTCGACGTCGCACGCCAATGGATGTCGTTTTCAGCGATACCATGTCGGTCCCCAGCGGCGACATGGTGAACTGGGGAGTCGGGGAAGACGCCGAATCCGTCAGTAAAGTTGCGTCCAATCTCGATGTAGTCGGTCGCGAACTCTCCGATCTGTGAACCGGAAAAGAAACCGCGTCAACGATACATCCGATTGAGGTAAAAAGAGAGGAGAATATTGACCTCGGTTTCATCTAAACCCAACGCTTCGCTCTCTGGACTACCTCTCAACTGGCATCCGGGTATCATATCGATACCCTTTGCGATGGCGGCGGTAACGACAAAAGTGTAAGCGCAAGTCGCAGCGATGTAAGCGACCTGCTTGTAAAGTTGCTTCCAGTTCCGGTCCATGAAGCCTCCCGGTGCTGAGCTGACACCATCGGCGGCGATGACAGTGTCATCTGCGAAAAGCGCGTTGAGGAGAAGTCCGATGATACCGCCAATAGCGTGCTCTGCGAAGAGATCGAGAGCATCGTCTATCTTGAGCAGGAACTTGACTGAAATCACGATAATGTCAGTGACCCGGAAACGAACTTGCAGAGGACATAAGCCTCTTACCTTTAGTAGCCAAGTTACAGAGTCCGCCAGAGAGGATACCGACAACGACAGATGCCCAGGGATGAACGAATCCAGAGGAAGGTGTGGCGGCAACTAACCCAGCGATGGTCCCCGAACAGAAACCGACCATCGTCCAGTGACGTTCATATCTGTAGTCCATAAGACACCACACCATGCCGCCAAAGGCAGCAGCAAGCATCGAGTTCCATACAGCGATAATAGCACGAGTGTTGGCTCCGAATGCACTACCACCGTTGAATCCTAACCATCCGAACCACAGAAGGAAGGTACCCAGGCAGACGAGGGAAACGTTGTGGGGACGAAAGTTGATCAGTTCCTTTTCCTGCCTACGGCCTAGAACCCAAGAGAAGGCGAGGCCTCCGACACCACTACCAATCTCTACAGGACCACCACCTGATTAGGGCATAGACAAAGATATTAGTGGGAGGCGGGTCGATAAAGATAGCACACGACATACCTGCGAAGTCGAGAACGCCCCACTTTAATGCCCAGCCATTGGCACCCCACACCCAACAGGCGAGGGGGCAGTACACCAACGTCATCCAAATGAATGTAAAGATCATGGCGGGGAACACACGACCACTAAGTGTATACCCATAGATAAGCACGGTTTCTCACAAGAACGCCACACGGAAACTAGACTAACCGTTCCGCGATACCTCCCATAAGAATGGCGACAGTGACGCAAGCGAATTCCATTTGAAAGAAACTGTAGAGGATTTCTGGTATGAGAGGCGAACCGGGGGATGGGTCATCGAGAACACGGTTGAGTCCTATGTTGCGGAGATTGCCGATATAACCGTTTGTTGCACTGGGCGAGAAGGCGAGTGTGTAGCCCCAAAAGAACCATTGGAAGACTGCGACAGCATTGCCAGCAGCGACGACCCAAATCAAAGAGACTGATGGTGTAATGTTAAGCAAACGCGAGATAGCGCGACAAGGAACGCGAGGTCTTACGAGCACTCTTTCTACGCGCCAAACCAGAATAGAGAAAGGCTAGAGATGCAAGTTGACCTGGTCAGAAAGACTGAATAATCAAGAATGCGATACAAGCTCACCAAGCCCCGGTACCATCACAAGAACCATCGCCCCTGCCACGATAATGAAGCTGATATCACCACGATCATACCTGAGCAATTGAAGAAGGCGATAAGTGGATAGTTGGGAGGCGAGCGGGGAGAGATAAGGAGATAACATACTCTCCAGCACCTATATAAAGGGCTCGTTAGTCTAAGAAAGAATAGGAACCAGGCCAACAACGTACGACGGGAAATGGAAGACATGATATCTCGTCAACTACACCGAGAACACTGATAGCAATGTTGGTGGACTAGCAATGAAGGAATGTGTACTCGTGAGCTTGTTACAAGTATTCAAGCTAGAGTTACACTAGGCTGTAGGAATAGTCAGAGATGGTGTTGGTTCAGAGGCAAGCTGGGGTGAATGTCGGTGAATGAAAAATCTGTCATGCGGCCGCGGGAAGAGAACAAGATAAGTGAAATGGTGTAGAGGCCTTATCATGGTCGAACGAGTAATGTCAAAAATAGCGGGCGCGCTGTTCCATCAATTTCCATCAATTTGCCCAAAATTATTCCCTAATTTGTATATATCCGTGCCCGACCATGTATCCGTGGGAATTCCTTATCTTCCAGATAAGCTCAATTCAAACTGTTCCAAGAGCTAAACAATCTCATAATTTCCAAGCTAACTCAATCTGCTAACTCGTATTAGAGCCACTTTAACCCCCGAGCGTCCTAAAAGTTCCCCCAAGAGCAATTTCTACTCGTTTTGCCCAAATATCCCAAGCCAAAGGCTGCTTTGACCTCCTCGATCTGGCACGAGTGCCCTTGGCGGCGACTCGGGATCAGGGTCTCAGGGGCAGCTTATCACCACTTTATCTCTCTTACAGTTACCACCCGGGAGGAGGCGGAAGTCCGACGTCGGGCCAGAAAATCCGAATCACCTGCGACAGCCTATAGGACGTTGTGCGCAGACGACTCACCGCATTGAAGAATACCCGCAGACACCCGCTACGTCCCGGATTTTCAACGACTTCTCCCGGATGTTCCTCGGTATCTCTTCGAGGTCCTACAACTCAAGGCCAAGCTCAAAGGCACAATTCATCCATCTCACTGTAACACTGATATACAGCCAGATTGAGTTCGAAACAGGCTAATGAACCCCCGGTTCTACAGCTATCGCACTCACTAACCACCAGGATGTAGGACGGAGCCCTACCGGGAAGGATTCGACAGGTTCTCGACCTTTTGGCTCTACCCGTAATCGAACTACTTCCACTCGGTCCTACCTGGCCTCGGAAACAACATTCAATTCGCGATACAACCACACGAATTGACCTACCTATCTGTCTTCGTACTCGCGACAATCTGGACTCCAACGTGCAAGCTTGTGCTCAGCTTTAGCCTATCGATGATACCAGTGGCATGGCATCCGAACGATTCCCGATCAAGTCCGACGAAAAATATGCTTGGGGGATTATACCCATTTGCAGACGGCGTGTAGAAAGGATTCCCAGTCCCTCACGCGATCTTTAGCAAATTGCTTGCAAGTCCTGAGCTCGGTATCAATTCTTCCCGCGTCCATACTGTGCCCGAGGGGTACTGGTGACCATAAAATGTATTACAGAACATCGCTACAGGCTATAAAATATAAGCAATAGGTGATTCTACTCCTGCCACATCTATCCGTATCTTTATGTCGGGCGTAGAATGCTAAGAAAACTCCACATGAATGATGAAAGCGGGAAAACGGTAAGATAGGTACAACGGCCCCCCCTCCCCCACTCATATCCGAAATCACGTCCTCGTCCTCGACAACGACCCGTCCGTCGAATTCGTCCGTCCCAAAAACCCACCCACAACGTTCGATACCGTTTCAGATATCTGTCTCTGCCCGTTTTCCCGACGTTGCTTGACGTAAAACAACCGGATGTTGGTCAAGTTCCAGATTCCTAATGGGGTCATCCCACGAACGAATATTTCACCCCATATGAGGGACGTTAACCAGACGATAGATGCGTCCGACCACTATGAACCGGATTAGTGGGAGAGGTAAAAGAGATAAGAAGAAGGACGGAATACGCACGACGAATTTACGAGGGACAAGCGGAGGTGCGGGCGGGAGAACGTCTTTCAATGTCACAGAGGACAAGAAATCATGTATCGTCGCCACAGCATTCGTCTTATGCCGACCTGCCTGCATGTCCTCTATCTTGGGCAGTAGCTCGGATATAAGGAGCATCACAGTGTCCAGAGGGAGGCTATCGCACCACAAAAAAAAAATAGGAAAAGAGCATCAACAGCCCGATCAACAAGATCACAATGCAAGAACGAATCCCTTACCCTTGCTGCCACGAACTCACCCACTCCCGCGTCGGCACAAACCCATTCCTTCCGATCCCAGCAGCAGCTATCCTCTCCAAACTCCCATCCCCATCCAACGACGACGACCGACGTTCCTTCATCTTCCCCCTCGCCCTTTCAGACACCGACCCAGCACCAGGGATAGACTCCGACGAAGGGGTCGGTGGCACAACGGGCTGTACCTCTGGGTCCGAAGGTCCCCGTCGATGACCGCTATTCTCTGCACCTGCACCTGCACCCTCCAAATTGGCCTCGAGATCGACCTCATGAGATAAAAGCCTCTTCTTTTCCTCGCGAGGCTCCTCATGATCACGATCGGACGAGGGCCGGGACTTCTCGTCTTGCTTTTTCTTCGCTTGTTCTTCTTTCGCCGCTTGCACTCGTTTGATTTCTCGCAGACCACGGTGGAGAGTGAACGTCCCGAGATCTTCAAAAGTCTTGTGGGAGGTGATGATGCCGTATATCAGATGAGGGTTTTCGGCAAGGTTGTGGAGGACGACTCCGTTGAAGACTTCGAGCCTATGAACGAAAAACTTCTGTCAGTGATAGTATTCGCGCACCCGAGGTATGTACAAGACGCACATGAAGAACAAAAGCCGAGGATGTCCTTCGTCGGAAAGGAGGAACGAGGGATTAGAAAACGAAGTGAACAGTTGGACCAGTCTCGTTGAAGATGTGACGCCGAGATTCTTGAGGTAGGGAGCGCAGTTGGACAGTGCGATGATGAAGGCCGGGTACAGGGAGTTGAGAGCACCAGAGGTGGTCGCAACGATGGAGTAGATGCTCTGTTCGTAGTATTTCGGTTACAGAAAGAAAAAAAAACACCCGCTGAAGTACTTGATACTCACGCAGATGAGAAAGTCCGCTGCAGAGCCAGGGACTGCCCATTTCGCGGGGATGTTGGCTTTGATAGGTGAAGACAGCTTCAAGCCGAATGTTGGCTCGGCAGAAAGCGTTTGCATGATGTACGACAGTGCACGGCAAAGACCGTGTTGTTCTGTAGGAATCTTAACACCGTGCTGTTAGTCTTGAGTGTAAAAATGGGACATACGAGGTTTATCCTTGATTTCCAGGTTGTAACATAACAGGTAGGCAATCAGATCCATCGCTCGTTCAGAGTCCAACACATATGCCCGGAATTTCTGACGGATTTCGTTAGTCAATGGAATGAAGACCTCTGCAACTATGGAAGAGCCGTACCTTGTTGAGTTCAATCATCTTCCAGAAGAATATGACTGCTGGAGTTCGTATCGTTGGCAAACAAGCAGAGGCGAGTAAAACTCACTGTTCTCAGAAACATACGGTATCGACTTTCTTGCACCGGGAAGAATGTTGTTCATGCTTGCTATCTCCTGTTCCATGATCCCTATAACACCGTCCAACACGAAGGCAAAGTCCGGCGTTCGATGCTAGATAGTACATCAGCATGGTAGAGACGACCGAGAAAAAATCGCCCCATACAAGTTTCATCAGGAAATATCTGAAAGTATTTGTCCGAGCTGAAGGTGTCGAGCTTTGTTGGTCGTCGCTGCCAACGATGATGTCCCTCGCGCTACCACTCTGGAAGTCCAAGAGTACCACGAGAACCTGGAAGCACATGGAAACTAGGTTCGCCCTCGGGTCCTCTCCTTTGAACACAAGGTGATTGTAGGGTAGTCGTCCTGCCATATTTCCGATCGTAGCGGGTATCGAAGTCGAGTTCATGGCCGTGTTTAGGAGGGAGCATAAGACAGTCAAGACGTCGCGTCGTGAGAGCTTTTGAACGAAATGGAGGGTATATAAGGACGGCGTGGTGAAAAGCGATGAAGCGGAAATGTATATCTGTCGGGAGAGCAATACGAGGAGGAGTCGTAGAACTTCGGTTTTGTTATTGTCATATTGTTGACTTGGACCAGAGTCTGTCGTTGAGCCAATCCCTTTCTCCCTACAGAGAAAATGGATCAGATCGGAACGATTGGAACATACTTCTGCGACGCACCAAATAACATAGTTAATCTTGTGATGGTCCTTCTGAATCTTCGTGGGCAGCGTGAATCCACAACAGAACATTAGATCGATCACCGCATTGAAAAGACGTTCTCCGAGGGATGGTAGTTTCTTCTTCTCCTTCTGTTTGGGAGTCTGAGGTGGCTGCGTTTCATTTGGGCTTGATCCATCCTCTTCACTGTCTTCCTCGTCGTCAATCACGAATTGCGGAGCTTCACTGCTTTCTCCAGTCCCCGAGCTCTCGTCCTCTTCCACCTCCTGGCTTTTCCACAAGACCTCCAAGTCAAAAACAG
>JANHQD010002195.1:0-54729 GCA_024721195.1 Marasmius sp. AFHP31
GGCCACTGTGATGGATCCGTTGCTGATGTTTTCTTTCCGCCAGAGCTGCTGCGTGTTCCCTGACAACAATAGCAAGAAGTGTTGTGGCCAAGAACGTTGCGTCCCTTAAACGACCCGAGGCAGGGGTCTCTGTAGTAAAGGAGATTGAAATTGAGATGCTAGTTTGTGTTTTTGGAAAGATCAGTTAGTAAGATAACACTACAAGCACTTCTGTACAGGCAGCTATCTGGTTCGAGGTGGGACCGCCTTTCTCTGCTTGCGGCTCTGTTCTTCTAAGAACTATGTCCAGTGAATTTTGCTCTCCTGAATGATTACTCCTAGATTTTATCGACGACACCGTTGGTGAAGTGGTTATCATGCTTGCCTTCCACTTGGGTCCGTATTGAAGCAAGCGGCTCGGGTTCGATTCCCGAACGGTGTATGACGTTGTTAGATGTCGATTACATTTTCGTCGAAGTGTCTACCACAGATATCTTCGGGTAGGTTGGCATGTCGTTCCCCCACTTATGCTTATATGAGGATTCGGAAGACGTTTTCTCATAAAGAGTCAAATAGCACCACCGGTTGAATAACCGGCTTCAGGATCACAACGTCTAAGTTACAAAAGAGCGTAGTACGGCAGCCCTATACTTTCAGGAGGACGAGAGGGTTTCCAGCCGTTGACCGCGACTAGTACCAATCTTATGGCGAGATCTACCGTCTGGTTGCTCCTCTCCTGTTGGATGACCACGCGGCTTCTGCACTGCGGCGTATATGTATTGGGTGACGAATAGAGGAGGGCCTTGACATGCTTTGACTGGAAGAAGTATGCTGGAGCGTAGGTAGCCTTGGCTATCAAGATACCTACGTCCTTTGGTCATGAAACATCAGTCTTGAGGGCCGCATAGAGGGTAATTGGGAATACCTGAACTTGTGACTCAGAGAAAAGTCGCTTTGACTGAGCCGTTGGCATGCGCTGTGCCCACCTCTGCTCTGACCTACACCGAGCTCTGCGGGGACTCGAGCACAATGCCAACTCGGTAACACATGAATGATCATCATGGGGTTCCAGAACAGAGGCTGGAATGGCAGAGGGTCAATGATGTTACAGATACAAAACCACTTCTTAGTTCTAGACTTGTGTCTCCGGCGCCCTCAGTCTGCGTTACGGATCCCATCCCCATCGCGAAGAACACAGGGTCCTCCATAGATCACGGCGTTCTCCATGCCATTCTCCTTGATGAACTGAACCACTTCTGCGTCTTCGGCACCCGGCTGGAGCCAGACGTAGGGAATGCTCAATTGTTTAACCTGCTTCAATATACCCAGAGTCACCTGACGTTTCAGTCAGACCGACGATCGCTAGAGATACATATGTGTTAAGAGTTCGACGCACTGAAGGTGGGGTAATGATGCTCAAAGACGTGCCGGCGGGAGAAGGCAGAGTTTCAACCGATCGGATGGTCTTAATTCCTTCCAACTGAGGCTCTTTCTGCGGCAAGAGTAGGTCGAGTCATCGAACAAGCGTAAGCCTGGCGTACTGGATGGACTGGCTGAACCGTCAATTCTCGGTTTAAATACCACTTCAACACCTAGAGAACGAGTGAAAAGTATTCTATCGAAGATCCGGAGGCACGGACCTTGGTTCCGAATTTGCTCTGAACTTTTGAAGCACCTGCTACCGCAAAGTATGGATTAGACAAGAAAGCTTTCTGAAGACGTAGAGCTTGAGATCTGGCGGCCATGGAGGTTTGCGGAGAGAAGCGGGTTCAAGTTGAACCAGCAATCAACTAGAACTGAATGGAGCTCAGCTTAGTCCCGAAGATTCTGGCGGCCAGCGGACCAGTAAAGTGGGTGTAGCACTGTGATAGTTGATCTCGAGGAGGAATTTTGATGAGAAACGATGAACAGAAACCTCCAATTGCGGGAAACCTAAGACACTGAGGGAAGCCTTGGACCGGCATTTTTTCGGCAGTCACTTCGTGAGAACCACATACTATAAACAGACGCAGTCATCCAGTTCACCCAGTTGCGGCTCGCCGGAGTTCAATCTACTACCTAGCTTCTCGCTTCCATCGTCCATGCCTCCTATGCTCGTCGACTGTGCTCCATTGATACATATCGACTCTATATCGCGTTCATAGTTGCTCCTCAGCATGGAGTTATTTTCATTCTCTTCAAACAACCGCAAATGTTGTACTGCCTCCGTTGTGGGGTACCTGTACCCTGCAACCCCACCGAAACGTGATGGATGACATTGCGTGCCAAAAACAGGAATTTTTTTCGATGCATGGTTGAGGTACGTTGTTGCCTCTTTCCCTCTTTAACCTCAGCTCACACGTAAAGAAGCACCTTCCCTTTCCTCTGAACGACCATGCTGGGGTTCAATGTTCTACTCGTCACTCTCCTCGCGGACTACATTTACGCAGTCAACGCCTCGATACAAACGCGGTCATCTGTCAATGCGACAATTTTGGGTGGTTCTAAGGTAGCAATGGCTTGGTATGCGGGATGGCATGCGACAGATTTCCCTTTGTCGAGTGTCAGTTGGGAGAAGTATACGCATATGACCTATGCTTTCGCGTGAGCATTACTTTTCCGTCTTCACGGCTAAATCCTATTGAATACGCTTATATAGCGTCACAACGCCCGACCCAGGTCAGCTATCGCTTGTAGACTCGGACGAAGAGCTTTTACCCCAGTTCGTGAAAGCGGCTCATCAACATGCAAGTCCGAATTGATCTCCGCTGAAACCGTGATGTTCACATTCATTCCCTCAGAACGTAAAAGCTACACTCTCTGTCGGGGGTTGGACCGGTTCTCGGTACTTTTCAACAAACGTTGGTTCTGCACAAAACCGATCAACATTCGTCAAGTCGGTTGTCGACGTGGTGAAGAAGTACGAGTTAGATGGCCTGGACTTTGAGTGCGTGGACTATTACACTTACACTTTTGATTACCCTCTCAACGACTTCTCCCCATTCAGCTGGGAGTATCCGAATCGGCAAGGCCTTGGCTGTAACATGATCAACAGCAACGACACAGCCAATTTCCTGTTGTTTCTGCAAGAACTCCGCAAAGATCCCGTCGGCGCTAAAATGGTTTTGTCGACCGCGACGTCCATCCAACCCTGGAACGATACAAACGGCGTGCCATCTACAGATTTGTCAGGGTTCGGACAAGTCTTCGACTTCATTACAATCATGAACTATGATCTATGGGGTGCTACATCGCCGTCAGCCGGTCCTAACGCGCCATTAAACGACACATGTGCCGACCAGAGCAATCGAGTCGGGTCCGCGGTTACCTCCGTAAAAGCGTGGTCAAATGCAGGCATCCCACTCAACAAGATCGTGTTGGGCGTACCCGCGTTTGGTCACTCCTTTGTTGTGGACAAGGCGGACGCCTTCCAGTCCGGTTCGACAACAGAGCTTGCTTCTTTCCCGAGATTCAATGCAAAAGCTGCACATTCTGGGGATAAGTGGGATTCGGAAGGTGGATTAGATGTTTGTGGTAACTACGTCGGTCCCTCGGGGGTGTTTGCCTTCCGAGGGCTGATAGATTCGGGCTACCTTGGTTCAAATGGAACGGCGAAGGATGGGATTGCGTTCAAGTACGATACTTGCAGTCAGACGGTAAGCCTTGTCACCTATTGGCTCGTTTCTGGACTCAGTCGCTCATATATGTGCCCTGCTAGCCTTATGTCTACAACAGTCAAACCCAGACTTTGATCTCCTTTGATGACGCAGATTCATTTGCTGCAAAGGTGAGCATTCTGATTTCTGTCTCGATGACAGGCTATCTAACTCGTGGTGCAGGGCGACTTTATCAAGACCACAGGACTGAAGGGTTTCGCTATCTGGGAAGCTGCGGGAGACTCTGGTGATATCCTGCTTGATTCTATTTGTACGCTGCAGTCCGATCTGCTTTCATGATAAACCCAACTGACTTTCACCTCTGTATAGTGTACTCCACTGCAAACGGCAACCCCAACCCTCGCAAGTCCGAGTCAGGTAACAGCAACAACTCACAAGGGAACGCGGCATCGGCGATTCGGGTTCATTTAGATGGTCACATTCTCCTCTTCTTGCTTTCCATTGTTACGTTTGCCTTGTTATGATTCATTAGACGTCCGGTCCGTCGTGGATGGTTTGACTTGTAGATTATTATTACATTCTGTCGGGTATTCGTGTACATTCTTGTACATAGCTGTAGCTCATACTTAGTTCGAGGACAGCCCAGTGTGTCCTCTATTACTTATCGCCCACGCTGCGTTCGTCATATTAACAGATAGATCTCTTTGGGTGCCAAATCTTTCATTTGATACGATTACAAGGACAAAGTACGGCGGGAATGCAGGAGCCTCATGTCGAGCCTCCCAGGGACCCATGCTGGACAAAACGTGCAGAAAGCAAGGCATGCTGGTAACGAAGGGTTGGTGGACATCGGTAGTTCCAACTATGGAGATAAATTCCAGGATATTTCGGTAAAATCCCCCCTCAATCGCACAACCACTCGCGCGGTACATGATGACCTTGTTCCAAATCTGCAATATTGCTAGAACATTTATACCCGTCCAACCCTGAGTAACCCAACGTTCTGGACGGGCTTGACATTAGAATGTCAGCGCAAACATCAGCTGGTACCATCGTAAAAGGGCACGAGAACGAACGAACCTGCAACCTGCATTTGATAGTTCTTTCCGCCATGGCATCGGCACACACCCCTTACATATTGTGATATCTCCCAGCTCAGCTGAGATAGCCCGACGAGTCACAGCAACCGCCTTGTCCGAGCCAGGCAAGCTCGGGTAGAGGAACTGAGATCTGAAGAACTGCGTCACCAGGGCGAGTCAGTTGACGAGAGTTCGCCCGCGTATACCTTCATCAACTCCGAAGTGACAGTGGGCAGTAATGGGGTGGAAGTCGACTCAAAGCTTCCTGAGTCCCGCGAAGGTCTTTTACATGTATGGTCTATGATCCAGATTTCAGAGGTGGTCCAAAAAGCTCCGAGGCGGGGAAACGTTGATGGTTCATTGACAAGAACTCAAGTTGTAATTTGGTGCCTGTGAACAACATAGTTGATTGGGCCTTGATTCCGGGAAATGTCCTGGTTGCTGACGAATAGTGGCTTCGAACCATGAAGGGGCTTGGGAAATCGACATGCGGGCATCTTCACATGTGAAAGGTCCCTCTCAACTTTGACTGTAATACTCAGAGCCTTGGCGGCACATACTGGCGAGAGAACCACGTCGAGACGTCGAATCGTTCGGAAGGGTCAGAGATGTTCCATAAACTCACTAAAATGTATAGCTGCTATCGCTTCGCAAAGGTTTCTCGTAGGTGTGCCGCACACGCTTTGACTACCTAGATCCTGTTCGTCTGGATGATCTAGGCAATGTTGAGATGCATCCAGTATCTAACATTCATTCTCGTTGTCAACGGGCGGTACCGATAAGATCTGAAACAAGAGGCCCGCGTAAGAGAGGATGGAGATTGGGCCTCTTGAAAGCGTGCTGCTGGGCTCGCGACCAGGCCTCCGCAGCTAAAGTAACTGCAGATAGCATGTTGGGTACGTTTTACCAGCCTCATGTCGCAATGAGGCTAACCGCCCCTCGCGCGAATGGAATGTCGAACATGTTTTTATCGCGAGCGCAGAGCCAAGATCCCTGTATTCGGATATCGAAAGTACAGGGTTTACGTCACCGCGTGCCTTCGGATAGTAATTTTCGTCGAACTGCTCCCTTGGAGCGTTACGCGTACTGAATTCTCAGCACGTTCCGGAATTTCTGCGAAAAGTTATCTGAAATATTCTCCTCTTCTGCTTCCTCTGGGCCGCACTCCCTGCACCGAAAGTGCTAGGCCTCTCCGAACCCACCGAGTGCCAGGTTCCCGTCGCCCTTTCAACCTTCCTGATATAGGATGTCCTTTGTACTCTCCGTCCGGCGATGTGAATGATCCTCAGAGATATTGGATAATCCTCTCAAAATTGAGGGACCAGGTGTTGATTGGAATGCAGTGTCTCCGGTTCAGCATGCATGGTGTTCTTAAAAATGGATGCCCAAACGAGTGAAGAAATTTCCTCCCATCAACTGACGAACCCTTTACGACCCTCGCCCGTTTGCGACTAATTTCGATTTCGCACACCCCCTCACCCCCAACTTACTGGTCCCTTCCTTCCTAACCGCGTATTACACATACTCTCTCAATTCTCAACGAATGAATTTTCCCTTCGCTACGACACACCACGCAATGAATTCACCCCATTCCAAGAAGACGCCCGTGTCCGTGTCACCACCTCGGCGTTCTTCCCCAATGTCGCCACAAAAACAGAAAAAAATTCCTCCTCCCATAACACTAGCCAAAGGGATGTCGCCTGCAGAGGCGATTGCAGAAGCGTGGAAGAGAGAGTCGGAAGAGAGCAAGCAACGGTGGATGCGCCTTCATGCAGACATGAAGCAACGATATTCAGAACCGCGGACTAGTAGTAGAGACCGTCGGAACAAGCTATGAGCTTTTGTCGTGTCCTCGTCGTAGGGCGAGAGCCTCGGTGCGCGTTCCATTTTTGAATTTCATTTCGTCGGTTTGATTAAATTGTCGTTGTTCCGTAGATCATCATTATTGCAGCCTGAATCTATTCGATTTCCCAAGTCAGCTATTTATTACCCAAAGGATGATGGAAAGAGATGGGAACGGACCTTCGCGCATTCTATGTTGTTGTAAACTATTGTATCGTTACTGTGGTGCAGGCACAATAGACTCCATATCAGCGTCGTCGTCGCTGTTGCCGGAGCCGTCGTCTGAGCCTGAGTCGTCGGAATCTTCCTCCTCGAGAGCAGCTTCGGCCTCAGCCTGGGCTTGAGCTGCTAAAGCTGCGTTGGTGATGGCCTCCTCCAACATCTTGGCCTGCTCGTCAGACAAGCCATACATTGACAACGAGGGTAGAGCGGTGCTGTCGCCTCCGGTGGTGGCGGTAGTGGCTGCAGGTGGTGCCTCCGACGAGGTTACCGAGACGTCCGTGGTCTCGTTCGTCACAGCTTGGTTCTGTGACTGTGCCCTTGCGATGACACTGGCGAGCGTCGCTTGACCAGCGGCAGGATCGGAAGAGGGCGGGGCACTGGTCGACGGTGGAAGCGAGCCTCCTGCAGAGTGCGCAACATAGGACTGCAGGAGGTACTGGAGTTGCATAACAGTTGCCTGAGTATTCTGAATGACATGCTCTGGGATCTCCCCTTCCTCTATCTCTCCCGCAACGGTGTTGGCACCGGCATGGTCACTCCAAATCTTGGTGAGCTGCTCGCCTCGCCTCTCTGCATGCTCGTGGTCCGCTTGCTCGACTTCCACCTGAATCGGCTCTGCCTCGACGCAAGCCACTCCCCGAACACCACGCGCCTCAGCAGCGTTCCTGTGTCGCTTGATTGCGTCACGTCGAGAGAAGACTTTGTTACATCCAATGCACTTCCATACTTTCTTCTCGTGCAATCGGCTATGACGTTTGAGATCGTGGCTCCGAATAAAGGCAGCAGGGCATAACTTGCAGACGTAAGGACGTTGCGAAGAGTGAGCACGTTCATGGCTACGTAGGCTGAAGAGACGTGCAAACGTCTTTCTACAACCCGCCATAGTACAGGGGTACACAGCGGTACCGATGTCAGTACTCTCCTGCTTGTCAGGATCGTCTGGCGGAGGATTCTGGCCAATCGGTATACCACTGAGAACGCCCAAAACTTGCACGAGACCGGCTACCTCCTGCAATATGTGACTCTCGACACCGCCTCGTGTCGAGGATTTGACTGCAAACATGAAGATCTGGTGTAGCGGGGTCTGGAGTGATGATATGAGCGTTGGATCTGCGCCCTTTCCGATTGAATTCTGTAAAGTGGTTCCTACGACGCGAACGGCCTCTGATACCGTCCCGAAGAGGTCAAACGGAATAACAGCGCGCCGCTTAGCTGGTGATTGAAGTTCCTCTGCGTTCTCCTCTTGCTCTTGATCGCGTTTCCGCTTGCCTAAATCAAGCTGTATAGACGGTGCACTGGAATGTCGAAGTTTTCCAAACAATGCCTCGCTTCCTGCCAAAGCTATGAGACTCTGGCTGAGACTCCCTGCAATTTGCTTCGTGGCCTTCCCTTCGGTAAGGATCTGCTTCAACGCGCTTAGAACACTGATGGACGTGGGCAATGGCACTGCTGTTGTAGCCAGCATCGTGTGTGCGACTGGATCCTTTTCCAGTAGTGACATGATTGCTTTAATTGTGGCAATGGCGGTTTCTTGCTTCCGATTACGAGAGTTCCGATCTGCTGTTGAAGGAACTGAGGGATTAACGGAGGATGCTGGGACTGGGGGTGGTGGTTTTGGCAGTGCTTGTGGTTGGCCTATTTCGCTACCAGTCGCGTCAGTAGAGGGCGCAGGAGCGTCCTCTAGTCCCTTTGCCTTCGTTATCTCTGCCCATAATTGTGCACCTAGCCTCTTGCTCATCTCCTCCGGGTCCTCTCCACCTTCACCTGCTTCATCTTCCTCGTCCTCACTGCTGCTGCTGCTGCTGCTACTGTCGTCATCACTATCTGAGGTGTCACTGTCGTCTTCTTTTTCCTTGTTTTCGGTGTGTTTGTTGGCTTGATTCCAGTCTTGGAGACCTTGCAACAAGGCAGCCTCCATTGTCCGAGCTTGAGAGCCAGAAAGTAATTTTTGTGGGAATGATTACAACGGTTATCTTATCTTGACCGCTTATCTTGACCCGGCCTGCTTACTAATCCAAAATCTGGACGCGAATGTCCGGACCGCAGGCCTTGGGCATTGGTGTTCAGTGCTGTAAGTAACCTGTTCACCCTGCCCTTTCCCTGCTCTCCATCGCCTGTTGGTTGACCACTCGGACCATCAAACGACAAGCAGCAGATTTAAGCAACAATGTCGTTGAAAACAGTCAAAGATTTGACTGCTGGAACAGCTGGAGGAATTGCTCAGGTAAATTTTTCCCTCCGATATTAACATCCCGAGAGTTTACATGTGGGTATTGCTCTAGGTCCTCGTCGGGCAGCCGTTCGACATTGTCAAAGTTGTATGTCACCACTCTCGACTCGTATGAACTAAGGACCCGAATGATTTACCTCTAAAGAACTTCTGAAGCGAATGCAAACCTCGGCGAAGGGGACCTACAATGGCATGATGCACTGTGCGGGAGGCATTTTGAAGAATGAGGGACCACTTGCGTTCTACAAAGTGCGTGTTCTCCAGTGTCTTATCGATGCTCCGGAATATTTCTAACATAGTTTCATTAGGGAACATTAACACCTCTTCTCGGTATCGGAGTCTGCGTTTCAATCCAATTCGGGGTAATCGAGTACATGAAGCGCTTCTTTGCCGAACGGAACCTCCGCACAGGCACCGGTGGCCCAGGTGGACACGCTCTCAGTGGTGGTCAACTTGTCGTGTCTGGTGTAGCCGCAGGCCTCGCGAACGGCTTCGTTTCGGGCCCCGTGGAACATATCCGTATTCGTGCGTTTGACGATCTCGCAAAATCTTCCCGTTAATCTAAACCTCTTTGGACCGCGTTGCAGGTCTCCAAACCCAGAAAGTGAAGAACTTCCCATACAACGGTCCTTTCGACGCGATTAAAAAGATCTATTCGGCTCATGGCATTGCTGGCATCTTTAAAGGCCAGGGGGTCACATTCCTTCGTGAAGCTACCGGTTATGGTGTTTATTTCCTTGCCTATGAAAAGCTCGTACAGCGGGAGATTGCCAGAAAGGGCATTAGACGCGACCAGATTAGCCCGGTAAACGCGGTTCTCTATGGAGCAGCAGCTGGCTACGCGGTATGCCATAACTCTTTACGCTGTACGGTCATGTTACTGACTGAACCATCTTAGCTTTGGGCCGTGATATACCCGATAGACATGATCAAGTCTCGCATGCAAACAGACGGTTTCTCCCCGGAGACAGGTCGAAAATACAAGAACTCATTAGACTGCGTGCGCCAGGTTTGGCGGGCGGAGGGATTCAGGGCGTTCACCCGTGGTCTTGGTCCGACCCTCATTCGGTACGAGCTTCTTTACTGCGCTGGGGATCGCTATCTGAGCTTTTTTTGCCAGTTCTCCTTTCGCCAACGGTGCTACATTCCTTGGCTTCGAGATGGCTAATCGTATCCTAAACTCCTCATAATTTGATGCATGTTTGCTCAAATCTTTAGAGACCTAGAGCCAGCTAGAGCCTCGGATCTCCCACAACGCACGTACTTAATTTATCTCACGAATCTGTTCCCGCTCCAGGGACCTTTGCCCTTATCGGTGATCTAGACATTATCAAGTGTATATGTTTCTTCCGTTTCTTCCGTTGCGCACTACAAGTAAGAGACGTGGTGCGCGCACACCTTGGAAACCAATTAATACAAATGGATTGAACGAAGGTAATAGTCTAATAGTGAAACATATCCCGCGAGTTAAACGATACTACTAGAGCAGCGCACCGTTACCAAAAGGGTCTGGAACATCTGACCAAGGATCCGTAACCAGTTTCACGACATGTACGTGTTTTAACGGCGAGAATAACGTCGCGGTCGACGCCACCTTGGGCGCAAGTTCGACCCGGATGAAATCCTGATGAGGAATGAGTCAGTATACAATGTGCACGTCCGGCATGAGGCTTTGAGGACGTACCCTAGCAGCAATCAAACCCGAGTCGAAGCTCGGGACCTCATCATTTGCGGAGTCCACGCAAACTTGGCCTTCCAAGTTGAAAACTCCTTCGTCCCGGTCCTGTGAGGACGTGAAACCCGGAGAGAACGAGACTTTTCCCTTCCCGAGGACGAAGTTGACGGCGAATCTGCGGTCGTCCGTCTCCAATATCAACTGTCGTCCTAATGTAACTTTCACTGGAGGGTGGCCTGTGAGGTCTTCGTGAGCACTGATGTAATGGCAAAGCGGAATCGGACACTCACTTTGATCGCCTCCTTGGCAAAGCCGGGAAAGGGTGGCTTCAGAGCTCACGAGCTGGATGTGAAACGGAATCGTCTCCCTCATCTCGAAAACCCCAACAGACGGTAGGAAAAGCTAATTGCCAACGCATCAGCCATTAGAAATCAAAATCGTTCTGGGAGAAAGGTACTGACTTGACAAGATATGGGCTGTAGGAAGCTAGAGCCTGGATGCCGGGGTTCAATGGTGGCAATAGATTGTTGCCATTCTTCGGGGCATACTTTTATTGTCGAGAACAAAGAACAGTCGTAAGGTATTGGTCTCGGGGGGCGAGACCGCGGTCGATATTTGAGGGCGACGGTGAAGCATCTGAAGAAATTGAGCTGGTCAGGTCCCGACGAAAGCTACAGGGACACTCGAGGATGATCTTACTGTTTATTCCTGCCGAGAAGAGCGGCGGCTTTTCGACCTCGGGTTTTTGTAACCAGGACGGAGAGAGAATGTGAGACTCGGGCGTATTGAGCATTTTCCTCGTAGAGTGTTTCGTCAAATGAGGGGGGAAGAGGGTAGGAAGCATTTCCGGATTTGAAGACAGAGGGATATACGCAAGAGAAAGGGAGTGAAGACGGGCACACATCCCCTGTCTGCTGTCTATCATAGAGGACGTGGGAGATACGGGAGATTTCCCTGCTCAGGAATCCCTGAGCAAGCGTCAAAAACTCAACGCGACATTTGAGCTACAAGGATATAGGTCAGAAAATAGGTACGCCTATGATATCGAAGGAACACTAACCTCCAGCTTGATCTCCTCGATAGAACGAGGGTCGTCGAGGATGATGGAACCAGAAACAATTGCGCGCCGTCCATATTCCGGTAGCGACGTCCCCTGTCTCTGGTTTGCCAGTAGGATGGTGACTTTATCCTCCTTGTGAAGGTAGATACCATCTCGCCCGTGGTCGTATTGAGGACGTCTCTGGTAGACTAGTCTTCTTTCGTCCTGTGCGGGGTCGGACGAATAGTCCGGCAACGGATAAGAAGATGAATACGAAGGCGGAAGACTCATTTTTGAGATGGAAAGACAAGGATGAATAACTGCACTACCCAGGTCACTTACACCTTTTGTATGAGCGCAAGGTCAGGAGGCGCTTAAATTTATGACTCGAACACTGCGACGCTCGTTCTTTGTTCGCGAATTAGTTCCAAATCACAGACATAGATAGGTCTGCTGTCATGCACAGTCGCGAATAAATACCCCAGCCTCCCAGAATTAGTCAAGCTTGTTGTTGAACGGCTAGACCTGCGCACCGTCTCGGTCCTGAGGAGAAAAACCTATTGTCAATCCAGACCATAATTTAAGAAGTGGAGCGTACATCGCGGAATACTTACATTGACTCGCAGCAGCTCGCAGCGGGCTGGGGTATCGCGCCATACGGCTCCGTGCACAGTGGGTGAGTAATGTATTGCTGTATGAGTCAGATAGGGACCCTTGAGAAAGCCTTGTGATCGCTCGACGAGTACAAGCAAAGTATGAGGGAAAATAAACGAGAAAGCTGCGATACGTGAGCATTAGACTGCGGGTTCCTCGATTTTTATCTCTCGTGTGCGATTCAAGGCTTCAGGGCATATGAACAAAGATACCAAAAATACCATGGGTTTGACGGGTTCCCTCGAGTCAAGTTTCGAGCTAATCGCGAGGAAAAACACGTTGATCCTAGGTTTTTGAGCATCATATGAGAGTACAAGACAGGCTTGAGAACACTTGAGGGCTGAAATGTTGAACTTCGAGAATTGGAGTCGACATCGCGGTTCGGTCTCAAGAGCGCCAAAGGGCGCTTAGACGAATCGGAACTGGTTGCCAAACATGGCCAAACTACCACCCCATCCTGCCCTCCAACACCATGTTGCTCAGTATCTCATCGCTGGGCTTGTGTCTATCTCTGCTTCAGTCTGCAAAGGCAGTGAATGTATACCTATGGCCAAATTCACCCTCATTCGCACCTAAACTATCTCCAGAGGATGCCAGCTCTGCCCTCTCACACCATCTGGGGCTCGAGATTTATGAATCTGTCAGGGACTCATTCAAAGCTATATACGAACAGGAGAGCTTTGTCGCACAGGAGCAGAAGAGTGCACTTGTGATGACTGTTGACGAGGCCGACGCAGAAGGTACGTGCTTGTCCTTGTTCCTTGTCGTCATCCTTGAGCTGATCCGGAAGAATTAGTGGTCCTTCCGTTGTCCTTGCAGCCGTCGTTCAAGCTCTCCATCCCAGACTCAGAAAGTGTTGAATCACTGAACTCCGTTCTTTCTACCTATCTTCATCGTGCCAGCAATGGCTACTCTTCGATTTACGAGTCCCTTTCCTCGAAATGGGATGCCACCGAGATTCGTTCGATGTTCTCGTCCATTCGCGCCACAGGGGAGCCAGTATTCGCTGCTCTAGAACTCTCCTCTCTGTCCCGGCTGCGAGCAGAATATGGCCTCGAGAGCGACGAGTACAAGGTTGCTGTTGCCGAAACCGCAGGCTTGCTCAAGTCAGTTTTGGAAGACGGTCGTGTTCAGCTGGCCGTTTTGACGCATGGGTCACGTTCCGCGTTCAGTAAACGTCAGGAGGACGCTCTACAATCGCAGGCTCCAGTTCGTGTGCCTCCGCAGCACCCCATCGACTCCATTTCCACCTGCTTCACTACGGCAGATATCTGCAATAACGCTACGTCCAGCTGCTCGGGTCGCGGACAATGCGTAGAAGCGTCTAAGATTGGAAAGACATGCTTCGTGTGCGCATGCAAGGCTACCACAACCGGAAAGGGCAATGCGGTCAAAACAGAACATTGGGTAGGGGAAAGTTGCGAGAGGAAGGATGTCAGCGGGTGAGTCCAATGTCAAAGCTGTAGCTCACGCCCGAAACTAATGACGATCGTCACCAGTCCGTTCGTCTTGTTTGTGGGTACCGCTATTGTGATGATTGTCCTCGCCATTGGTTCCGTTTCTTTCCTCTATAACGTGGGTCAAGAATCGCTTCCACCTACACTTACGGGAACCGCTGTGCATGCGAGGAGAGATTAGACCGAGGATGTTCGCCGTTTCAGAATTTTCTTGTGATGAGGGAATCGGACCTATACCACATCTGTGTACGACTTGCATATACATACTCCCAGGTCCCAACGAAGCTTCTACCCCGCTTTGACACCTTAATGACAGCATCCTTCTTCGGATTCTCGTATACGTGTCTATAGTATCAATCATGGCGCTCAATTATTCAGGGTTCACCTCCTGGCGTGGTCAACTTAGCGGGCACGCAACGCCACTTCCGAAATAACCTATGATTCTCGTGCGGCCCTTGACCTGTAGCAAGTTCCTTAGTTGTATCCTCATGCTAAAATGGACTGCGACAGCGTTTGTTATGAGATTGCTGACACCAATGACCGAATCGTCGCTGCCCAGCGTCGCTCGTAGGTCTTCTGATCGCGCCACTCAAGTACTTGTTTATGTCGTCAAGTAAGCTGATACAAACCTTTTAGCCGCGCTGTTCTCTTGCTGGCAAGCGTTACAGGGCGGCAGTGCCCTCAATGCAGCGGAACTTATGTAGCTTAAACCGATTTCCCCCTCTGCTTTCAGCTCCCCGGCAGCTTCAATCGGGCAATGTCTTTGAGGTATTCCCGCGATCAACGCACTGACAATGTAAACTATGAATTCGGGTATACAGCATACAGCTACGTGTGTCAATACAGGAGATCTAAGAGGTATGCATAGGAATACAGTGTGTGAATAGATAACCCTACATAAATATGCCCGCCAGACCCGGCGAGGCAACAACTCCGATTAAGGATTCTACATGAAGTTGTATGCCCTTGGTCCATGTCCAAGCAACTTCAGAGTTTTTTCGTCTTCAGGGTGGCGCCGCGGGGGAGACACAGCCTGGAGGTAGACCAGAGGCGCTAGGTTCTCTGTACCCGGACGTACTCGACGTGGCCGATCTGAGTTATGCACCGGATTGTGTGGGCTAGAGGGGGAAGTAGGGGCTAACGGGTATGCGGGCTGTGAAGGTTCCCTCTCGCGCCGTCTGGGGGAATAAGGCGACTCATTTGGAGGAGAAGAGGACATGGGAGGTGTCATTCCTTGCGGTGTGTAGGGGATGTATTCCATACTTGTTTCCTGTTGGTCATCTATGTTGAATATATGTTCTGGTCTTCCCTTCGCAGACCTTGCGCTCTTGTAACGCCCATGGGGGACGGGCAGCGCAGCAAGATGCGGTAGGTCCTCCACACTTTGGAGGCGCTCCAGGGATTCCTCAGTAAAATATGCGACTGATTGAAAGCTCAGTATCTGATATCCTCGAAGTTTTGGACAAACGACTCACTCAAATGCCATTTCCGCTGACCTCGCGGGGTATCAACAAAAACTGTATATGTTTGCTTTATGAGAATTGACCGTGAGGAGTCTCTCCTAAGTCCCGAGCTGTATGTCCGGCGTCACATGAGTCGCGCACAGCAGAGAGGAATAGTTATACATACCCATTGGCGGGGTCGTATACGGAGTCAGAATAGAGGCTATGATGGTCTTGCTTTTCGTGATAGAACAAGAAGCCCTATACGTTGTTATCAGCTCAGGGCTGGAGAACGGCGGGGACTCGGGGAAGGGAATTGCTCACCTCCCTGACTCGCGAGGGTCCCCATCTAATACCTAATAATCAAGTGCTCTCAGGTTAGAATGGGAAGCTCTGGTCTCAATAATCGACGGGTACTGACCATCAGTCCATCGTTCGATCCCGACCTGGATTGAGGGATTTAATCAGGACGAATTTGTCAATAGGCATGACTACATACCCCAGTTAGTTCTGCTTGCGGTCCCCTCTCTTCCCAGACGTAGACGGAGCCAGGGGTAATCAGAGAGCGTTCTTCTGTGTCCAGGCGTCGAGTAACCATTGGGAGGACATTCAGCAAGACGGCATGGAAGACAACGCGTGCATCGTGTGGGGATCTGATTCGAAGTCCAGTGCAAGTAGCACGCTGCATAATCATAGGTATAAGGATGCTGAGGGATGACCAGAAAGGGGAGGGGGGGTATAGTGGCGAGAAGGAAGTCTGCCTAGTGGAGATTAGAATGAGGAGGGTTTTATGAGCGAATGCGCGCCAGAGCCCTCCTTTATCAATCAGACTTGTATATAACAGGTGACTGATGGATGAACTTGCTGGGGGAAGTTACGGCACCGAGTCGAAAAGATCCATTCGATGAATTTATGGATAGAGTTTTAGGGACCGTCGTTATCAACAAGGGGCAGTAGATCTAAAATGTAAGAACGAGATGACACCTGAAAGGAAACAAGATATTCCCGGGGAGCGACCGAACTCGAGGACATTATGCTTGGCTAGCCTACTGCTCCCGGGTCCCAGCTCTATGGCTTTAGGTAACAGCACAAAAACAATTAGGCTTTTGTGCACAGATACGTTGGACGATTGGAGCCGATTGTGACAACCCCAGTGACGGGTTCTCGCTGGCTTTCTAACATCAACGCCACTCCCACGACGTCTAAAAGTACCGCTCAGACACCGTTGCGTATCATTTGATTCCCGCAATCATAGGAAAGCTGGATGGGTGAAAGGTATCGTAAAAGGTTAATAGGATCGAAATTCCCGGGCGCATCTATTAGGTTTGTTAGAACGATCACTGAACCATATGTTGAATTGACACACGGTACCGCAGAATGAAGACACAGAGATTCTCCCGGCATCTTGAGCCCAGGCGCCAGGCATCATTGGATGGGACGGTGGGATCCTGGTCCAAATACCCGCCAAAAGCGTCGGGCAGTAGCTCCGACACTAGAATGGAGGCTTCGATGTTCCACAATGAACGGAATCGTCATTGTCCTGTCATGCCTGGGGACTCTGAGAGTGTTAGGTCCCAATTCCGAAACTGAGATGGCACAGAACGGGCTCCAACCCGTGTACATGGTCGAGGTGATTAACCCCTCAATATGGGCCAGATCCTGCTAGATCGCATTCAAGCCATCCAAGCTCTCGGATTTCACAGGCACATCGGGGGATATTTCACCCAGACTTGTCGTCATGACATAAGAGTATGTGGGCGAGCAATAAACAGACAGACATAACAATATCAAAATCTAAACAGCGATATCAGCAACAGCTCAAGCAAGTGCGACCACAACCAACGCCACATAATTACCCGTATTTAAATTTGAACAGACGACATAGAGACAGTTGTTTTGACTTGAATAGCACCCTTGAACCAATGGACGGTTATATGGAGATAAGTCCGCGGTTGACGTGAATCAGCCGTACAAGAAGAGGCCGGGAGGGCGCACCTAAACGCAGTGTGTTCGGTGGAGGGCAACGACCGTTGCCCTACTGGCAGGGTATCAGTGGGTCCTAGGAGGGATAGGCCAAGGATATCGGAGAAATGGACCGACAGTCACGTAGAGAGGTAGAATACGGGAAACAAGGGGGCCGACAATGTCATGGCCGCTTTTCCCTCGTACTGGCTGTTCTCTCGAACTGATGGATGATGGTGGCGCGACAGCAAGAGTGTGTAGCTTTGTTTGTCCAGTTCGGCGTACCAGCCACGTGGCGTGATGGGCTTTTTGATCTAGCCTCCCTCAGACTCAGAGCCCAAAACGCCTATCGTCTTTCGTTCAAGATCATCCACAACTGTCCTCTGCTCAGCCTCTTGACTCGCGACTGCGACGCCTCTACATAGCACGTACCTCAAATCCTATGGGTCTCAATGTAGCATTTTCTAGTTACCTGACTCGAACAATGCTCAGTTGTGGCCGTTCCAATCGGTACACTAGCTCACTATGCCGGTTCCTCAGGATAATGATGGTGTATGCAGTCAGAGGAGGATCAACGGCTTTTCTCGCCCGTCTCCAGCCATCCATCCACCAGAACCGTAAACCACTAAAAGTACTGCCAGCTGCTGACAAGAAATAAAGGCTTAAGGCCCTTTGACACTCGGACGGAGGCCGCGGAAGTGGCGACGCTAGGTTCTCGAGCGATCCCTTTGGATCTTCCCGTGGAATTGCTACAAACCTTGGGACCTTCTCACCCTGTGTTGAAGTCGAACTGCCTTGTATCTCTCGACTGCCTCCCGACCTCACCCGCCGACCTCATCCCCCCTCTCGTCACATTGTTTACTCTGCCGCGAACAGAGGAACCCTCGACAGTCGCCCTGATATGTTGACGAACACTCTTACCGGACTTTTCGCTGACATGCGGCAGTACATCTCGGGTGAACAATCGATCAAGAGCGCGGACTACTGGAGCCGTGGATTTGGAGTCAAGGGTGGGTCACTCGCGGGTACGGCCCCATTCGACCGATTCTCAGACGAACATGTATCTTCGACTATCCGAATCACAATAACGTGTTGGCTGTCAACAAGGTTTAATCGTACTACCTGGTTGCTCGCCACCACAATCCGGGGGCTCGCTCGGGAGCGCGATAACCACTCTTGGTAGAATTTCCCTAAGGTAACATGAATCTTTGGAGCGATGCGTCTTCTCGTCCCTTTAATTAGGTCCTCATCGTCAATTAATGTCACAAATGTCCTAAAGCTCCTCGTGTCCAGCGACACAAGACGCGAATAATCTGACCGCTTTCCGCCACAGGTGCGCAATTAATTGATTCATCCGTTACTCTTCGTGCTTAAGGACACTACCCTCACAGAATCACCTTGCTGGTCATGACTTGTTCTGCGAAGAGCTCAGGCTGCCACTCGTTTCTGTGTATAAAGATCTCAGGTCTCAGGCTCCGCCGAACGTTCTCTCAGTTCCACCAATGCTGTCCTGAGTCCTTTGACTACAGAATGCCGCATATCACTCAATCACATCCGAACCTGGCCCAGTATGTGCATGACATGTCTCGCAGTCAATCGGTAGTCCTCCCGGCAGGTCTGGATCGGGCCTCCCTCGTTGTCTTTCTAAGTGTAGCACCATACGGTTGTGGCTCGCTGACAGGGTTGTCCTTTCATAATCCGATCCGCCCTTTTTCATGAGCAACGATGCCCCTCCAAGCCCGCCTTTAGACGAACGGATCGGTTTTTGGAAGCCCTTGGTCCTATGTCAGAAGGGACACACCAGGCTCGTTGGGGTTGAGGGAAAGTTTGTCAAATGAGACAGGAACTTTGAGCAACGGTAAGTAAGGTTCCGAAGGGGAGGCTGTAAAGGCGACGGGACGAAGTTTCGCATCGAAGGATCACACCAGTATGAGGTTCTAAATGCATGGAGAGTAGGAAATGGTCGAGGTAGGCTTGGTCCGCCTCAAGCGTCGGATACGACGCTGCAATAAGATACTATAGAGAGGATCTGCGTTAATATGTGACGATGCGATTCACAACTTCACTAGCACTGGTCGTGGCCACGATGTTGCATACCACCCTGCGCCACTGTCGATCTTCAAAAGTCCAGCCTACGGACTTTGCTCCGAGACGCGGGTGAGAATGAGCTGCGTTTATGGTAGAGAGTCGGAAAAGGAACGTGGTGGCGGCCAGTCGGCCTGGGATCCGGATCAAAAGAGCAAATAAGACCCCTATCTAAGCTTCCCCACGATGCCATGCCTCGATCACTGAGAGTGCTCGTGTCTTGCTTTGCTTTGACTCCAGCAGTTCCTTATCGGGACCACTTTGTGTATATAACATCTATCTGATACCATCATGCATTCTTATTCCTCGAAAAGCTTCATTTTACCTCACCGGAATCAAGAAAATGACTGAGAGTCCCGGGCAGAGTCACCCGGCCAGACACCGCTTCTGTGTCGAGCAAGCTCTGTGTGCTGCAGTGAAATCCGCTCGACTTAGCTGCCAGCAGTACACAATGTGCAATGGACGATATTGCAAAGGAGTGGACATCGATTCAGCCAATACACGCTTGGCCTGTGAAACAGGATTAGGCTAAACACTATAGTACTTAGATACGCGCGACGCGACGCAGCCCATTTTGCCACCATCATGTGGCCTCTGGTACCCTGAACTAGTCGATACATTTCTTAAAGGACGTTTTTGGACTTAGCTCGCCCTGTATGTCGTTTTCTTATGCTTCCCTCGATGAGCCTGAGGGAGGTAATTTCACACTGGATGTGAATCCGTGGTTGTCCTCCATCTCGGATTGCGTTGTTTTTCCTCCCTGAGAGACCGCAATCAACATCAATACCAGCTTGCTGCATTCGACGATGAGTCAATAACTTACCTCTGATTCGCTCAGCTGAATAGATTCAGGCTCTTCTGCGTTTCGCGTGGGGTACTCTACCCAGGTTGCCGCAGCCCCACGATTGGCGGGGTCAATCACTGATCCCGTCGTTTGGTTCCGATGCACAGAATGGGCAGTGGACGCAAACTTGAGGTCGGACCAACCATCCTGATTGATGAACGATGGGTTGAGGGCAGCATCGTTCCTGCTCCCAATTATTCGAATGCGGCTGTTTAGAATGACGAGAAGCGTGTTGGAATACACCTTGGCCAGGGACCTGGAGGGTAGCATGTGGAACGGGTATTTCTGGACGGCCACATACAGTGCTAAATCGATGATAGCCACTGTAGCTGGAGTTGCGAGCAATCAGAGAGGTATCATACAAGACGGAAAGAAACAGCCGCTTACCGGTCGCAGTTCCGGTTTCAATGACCAGACGGACCAAACGAGCAATTAGGACCTGAGTGGTTTTCATCGAGGCGTTCGCCCTCAAGAGCTAAAGGGGAGTGTCAGGGAGTTCCGGGTTGCCGAACAGGGCTTGAGTTCCGGCGCACATAGTATGTCATGACCACTGCAATAATCGTATCGCAAAGAGCGCTTCCTCCTAGCCATACCTGAGTTTCCTCGAGGGTCAACAAAAAAGGCCGAACCGCGGGAGGAGTAAAACCTGGCACACCGAGCATTGTTTAAAAGACCCCTTTTGGAGCTCTCTTAAATTGTCGATAGTAAAAACAAGATAGCCCGTCCAAATAGACGCCCCAAACTGGACCAACCCCATCTGTTAAATGAAGGGAGTCGTCAAAATACTGCAACCGCAGCGAGGCGTGGGGCTCACAATCACGATTACCGCCACTAGAATGTTGGACCGAGAGAGTACCCGTATTTGGTGGGCGTAGAAGGACTGAACGATGAGGCTAACTAAACATTGGAATGACGAGATCAGCCTTCGTGTCAGTCATGCATGGATCGAGAGCCCTACCCATGCCAGTCAGAATGGGGACGCTAAATCCCGAGAGGTGTGCTTTCTTGAGAGTCTCCATATCACCAAACCCGTAGCCAAAGAGCTCAAAGGCATCACGCAGGAAAAGGATTGTCTGCACGGTGTCCAGGAGGAACACTATATAGACTAAGCACTTTACGAACGTCCGGTCTTTGGGGAAAGACATATAATACGTATCTGATTCGCGTGAAGGAGTCCTAGTCAGCACTCATGATCACATCAAAGATTATCCAAGTACTTACACACTTGCAGCACCTGGATGCCGTAGAGAATGGAGCTGACCATGAGGGTAATGATCTTCAGAGACAACAATCAGGCCCGCGGGCTACAGCCAGGTTGCTACACAAAAGCTCTTACAATTGGTCCAGAGCTGTGGACGGTGTGAGTGCGAATAAACATTGGAATACATCAACATACATGAAAGAAATGTCCGACGGTATTCCAGCAACGGGCGCCATATTTGCTGGAAGTGGTGGGTAGTAAGTCGCGTAGGGATGACTCTTTCAGTTGAAGCTCACCAGCTATATAACTGCCCAGATTCATACATAATCTAGGGTAGGACTGAAGGAATACTCAGACCCAAATAGAGACCGAAATCGCTGTTGGATCAGAACGAGCACTAACCGAATAAACAGTATTTAGTCATATCACTGTGTGCAGACGCCGTCGATATTATAGAATTGAGAACGACGCAGGGACGTCGCTGCTGGGGAAGCTGGGATCACCACTTCGCAAACTCGGTGCGAGGGAAAATCCGGCATGTCGATCATGGCCAAAGCTTTTGCAGGCACCACGCTTGGACCGGAATACGAGCAACACAAAAAGACACGATGGCACAACGATGGCACCCCGTTCCCAACAAGACCGCAGAAATGAGGGACTGGTCCTCCGCCACCATTCCCGGGCCGTTACTAGTGCTCACAGCATCTAGAAAGCTTGTAACCCAAAGTCTGCATTGCTCCCGGTCCCGTGTCTTGGGGCCTGGCCGTCATTACGGTACATTATCCATGTCCATGTCCATGTCATCATCGTACACTAAAGTCAGAGTCCCCAGGCGTCCTTTATTAACTGTGACCCTCGTTCTGCCACAATGTACACAGGCACCTGTGTGTGAGCTGACGGGATATGAGGCTGTATACAGAATTCAGTCATCTGTGCGGCGTGTATGAAAAGCCGACTCACGAAAACAGAAGCGTCCACGATTCGGAGACCTGTAACGCCCTTCACCTGTAGATCCGGGTCGACGACACCGTACTTGGCGTCCTTCGCAGACATGGACGCCGTACCCATCGGATGCGAGATGGTGCGGGTGTTGTTGCGGATGAAGAAGTCGATTTCTTGGTCAGTGGTGGCGTTGGTGAAAGGTTGAACGATGTAGCCCTTCCAAGCATTGGCAGCCGCGAATCTCCGGGCAGCTTGAATAGCGTATTTCATGATATACATGTCGAAATCGTTGCTCAAGAAGTTGGGGTCAATTATTGGGGCGGCGAAAGGGTCGCTGGAGGCCAGTCGTATAGATCCACCTGGATGCCGCACAAAGCAACAAATTGAGCCACAGACAGGCGGGAAGTTTTCAAGGGTCGGGAACTCACGGGAAGAAGGAGTTGCCACAACCGTAGAGATCGTGAAATAGTTGCCAGTGGCGGGAGGCGTTCCCCTGTACCCATTCTACATGACGATGAACTCGCGTCAGCATCCCTTCAGACGGGAGGGGAAAAGAAAGCCTACGGCAAAGACGAATTCATAATGAGCCGTGTTGGGGCCAGCGGAAGGGTCGGCGTGCGTCTCGAAGATGGGGGAGTCTTCTGGAATCCTGAACCAACCGAGTTGTGTCGTGATGGTGTTCACGAGCGGGCCCTGACGTTCACTCTTCCACTGCTCGAGTAATCTACTGTCCTCGGTTTGATTGCGGGTGATTCGTTCCCATGTATCAGTTTCGTTGGCAACCCAAATGTTGCCAAGGACAGGGTGATCCGTGAGATTCTGACCGACGGACGGATTGTGGAGAACGCTCTCGATTCCGAGCTTACCCAGAGCTTCGGCATCACCGATACCGGAGTTCATGAGGATCTGAGGAGATCCTATAGATCCAGCGGAAAGGATGACTTCCTTCTTCGCAAGTATCCTTGTCCTGGAACCTACAAGACAGCATGGTCTAAAATTTGACATGCGGAGGAGAATTCAGTCGGAAACATACCCTGAGCACTAGCAGCGGCTTCTACACCATAAATACCAAGTGTCGAGTTGATGCCCTTCGTGAGAACCCGTGTGACACGCGTGTTCAAAATCACATCCAGATTCGGCCTGGAGGCATACTTGGGACCCAGATAGGACGTAGCTGAACTGCTTCGTGCCCCGTTGAGAATAGTAGCGATGCCCCAACCTACGACGTTCCATGAGCTTCGGTCGACCAAAGCTAGCGCCCACACTCACCGACGCCAAGGTGATAACCACTGTTGTAGTCAAGATTGAACGGGAACTCGTCAGAAAGTTCCCGGGTAGCTCCCAGGATTCTGTCATCCATTGGTGTGTGATAGCCTGGGAGACTGACAGCATTGATTCCTTTATGCCCGTGAACAGAGGGATCATATTGGCCCGTTGTATTGTGTCCATCCTGGAAGGGGAACATCCAGGTTAGAGCGCCATCGTTGAAGAAAGGCAATTGACTTGCCGCCGGAGGAGTAACGATCTCGTTCTGCAGGATGTGGTTCAATTGCGAGTCAATGTATAAGTAAGGGTTCCCTTACTCTGAGAATGAACGGTTGTAGGTTTTCCCATGACCAACCTGGATCGCCCGTTTCGTCGGCAATCCGATCATAGTCCTCTGAGGAGCCTCTTGTATAGATCATGTAGTCTGCCGATCGGGCCTAAGTTGGTGGAGGATAGGGATGGACTAAGTGGGAATACTTGCTGGTGCTGCTACTCCCCCCAAGGACGTGTCCACGGGGATAATCGATAACTCGGGAGTTAAGCGCCGCCTGAGGAACAGTTCTTGAGAAGAGTCAGCATTTTGAATAGTAGTAGAGAACAGAACGGGCCTACGTGTAGTTCCAGTCGTAAAGCGTCCGAGGGGAAGCGCGCGTACAATAGAAAGGTACTTCAATATTTAGGACCTTTTCATTTCTGAAATGAAAAGATTCAATCTCTCTGGGAAGAAGAAATGAAAGCCGAACTCACGAAACTCCGGCTTCAATAACGAGGACTGAAACCCTTGGATTCTCACTTAGCCTGTTCGCGACCACCAAGCCCGCTGTACCACCTATATAGATCGTCATTAGTGGCCATAAATAAACACTCCATCGATACGACGTACCTCCAGCGACTATGAAGTCATACTCGTGAGTATGGATATCAGAGACATCATTGAACACCTTGCCGAAGCTACCAGAGGCGACGGCGACGGCAAATATTAACCATGCGTGAAGTCGAGGCATCTTCAGGTGACTGGAGGGTTGGGAGCTGAGTGTGTGATATCCTGCTTTGGTCCAGTACTTATCCTTCTAATAAGCGCCGTGGGAGACAAACAAGAGATCAAAAACTTACTTCGCGCCACCCAGAAACATCCGGACATCAACGTAACCCCAGGCACTTTAAGCACGCCTCCGGCAATAGCGACGTTTTTTTAGTCTTAAGCTTCCCTGCAAACATGAAAGGCGCGACTTCGCACTTCACATCGGCCATATATTCCGCTAGCAAGCTGTCCTTGAATTAAATTGAGGCGTCCGCTCCATGATGCCGACCGATGCCGACGTGGATGAGGATTCAGAAGGTGCGCAACGTTTGCATCTCCCGTGGGTGATGGTGGGAAGTCGGAGTCTGCGCGGATATCAGTTGACCTGCTTCGGGAGGATGTGCATGTTGAAGAACGTGAACTTGAGGAGGCCAGAAATCCTTGCGCCTGACATTTGGTCTCGTTGTGTAGCACCGAAGGGGTATGAATTCCAGTTGTCAGGCTAAGAGGGGGCGTCAGGGGGACGTCCTGCAAGCGGAGGAAGACACATCTAGACCAAACATAACTCACCAAGCTTCTAACCATAAGGATTTGCGAGAGAACGAAATGTATATGATTGCGCATAGTCCTACCAACGAAAGCCCACTCGGCCTGAGATCGATACACGCCCAGAAGACTGGACACTGACAGAGAAGGGGCAGAGTTCCCAGAGGATGTTCGACCCTGTGCTTCGGCTGAGCGATCTCGCCGCTGCGACATACATATGTAGTACTGCGTGGTTCGGATTCCGGAAGCGGTCCAATTCATGACGGGCGACATTCGCGTATGCCAAAGCAATTTGTTGTGAAGGCGTAGTCGGTCATCTCTGGTAACGACATGAGAATACACTTCCAAACGACGTATGTTGCGTACCTTGACTTCGAACGCGGATTAGGTATGACATTGTGGCCGCCGGCGAGCATATCCCAATGAGGTTGTGGGCACATGTGTGGGTCGTTCCTCATGTTGTTGGGCCAGGGCGCAGAATTGAATGGGCCAAGAACTCGCCCCTCTGTTGACATCAAGGACGTGCATTAAGACCAGTTGACTTGAAGTCTTGGAACGAGGCAAACCTGACATGCAGCTGCCGGCTCGGGAGTCAAGGCTAAACCAACGCTAGTTTGACCGCTATCATAGAACTGAATGGCCACGGCAGAATGCTCGCGCTGTAAACTACTATTGGTTTGCAGCATTTTGGATCCATGACCGATTCGATTGGACTTTGTCGCTTTGAAGACCCTCATGCCTCAAAGCAATTCAACACCTAATGAGCGAGCTATGCGTAAAGAATAGCTCGCAGGGAGGCACAGACTACGTTGATGTCGGACATCCACGCCTGCTCTGAATACATACTATTCAGACCGACGCCTTGATGATGTGAATCACGAATTGAAGAATGCATGGAAGCAATATGTCTCTATTGAGTTGAGCAATCCACAATAAATGAGGAAAACCACGTAGTATTGGACAATGGAGGCGCACGAATCCACATACTCTGTCGCTCTCCCATGTATCCGTATCTGATTGTTTGATTAGGCCACCACGACCGATTTTGTTGCAGAAGTTTCGAAGCAGAACAGGTTCAATAACACAATGGAAGAAGAGCAAGTGAATATCAGCAAAACTGAACTTTTGCGCATACGAGTTTGCTGTAGCAGGGGATTGATTACAAGGAGCCGGAGTCCGGACGGGTCATTGCAGAGTTCCCGCGTCCTGACCCTAACCCTGAACTCAGCGCTGTATCGTAAGCGGGCCCTTCATCATTAGGCGCCAACAATATCATTTCATTGTCAGCTTCCGCAGGTGGGCCTTGCCAACTCCGAGCTTGAAACCTGTTGAGCTCAACAGCTAACAGCTTCTCTTCAATAGAAAAGCTCCTTATCAAAACAGAAAAAATCGCCCAATCTTTTCTCATCTTTGCCACCATCATTAACAACAGCAGCATCTACTATCGAGCTACAGCACACCCTGAACGCGACCATGGCGGAACAAGCAGAAATAGCTTTCATCAAGACCTTTGTGAATACTATCTCGACACAGCCCATTACTTACGGGGACGATTATCAACAGCCACCTCAGAACTCACTAAGCAAAGTTCCTGTTCTGCAGGTGAGTTTGAAACGCTATCGCGATGAACTGAAGTTGATCGCATCTTTCTCAGATACCAGTTCCACCTGCACCAGAGAGGAAAGATGCTGAGGAACAAATCACCTACGGTACGTTCATCGTACAATACATCTCTCCATTGGGATTAAACTTCTTCGAGCAGAGTCGATAAGCGTAACGTTCAAATCAACAAAGCCCCCTGCTACGTTCACTATATCCGTCCTTCCAACCGACACAATCGCTTCGATCAAATCCCAGTTGTACGAATCGACATCAGATCCTTCGTCGACATCTCATGCACCACCGCCCGACGCGCAACGGCTTTTGCTTAAAGGAAAGGCTCTCGCAGATACCAAGCTCTTGAAAGAATACGCTATCAAAGCCGGGGACACCGTCAACTTGATGGTGAAGCCCGGTTTCGACTGGGATCCTTCCTCTGTCAGCTCAAAGCCCGCAAAACCACTGATCGCCGAGCCAACACCCAAACTGGCTACCCCGCCCTCAGGAAGCCTCGGGAGTGCAACCGGAGGCGGCAAGAAGCATCAACGCATACCCTCAGTCGTTCTCTCGCCTTCTCCTTCCAACGAACTACCCAGTCCCGGATTACATGGGACGGAGGGCGCTCCGATGGACATCGAGTTGAACATTGACGCGCTCCCGGATCCACAGACGAAGGCGGCAGAGGGACCGTATCACGACGTGATATCCAACCCAGAGTTTTGGCAAAAGCTGTGGACTTTCTTTGGGTAAGAGGTCTTTCTTTCGCGTAACCCTCGACCTCACTCATCGAATACCCAGTGCCGAGTTCCCGACTGAGGCTGACTCTCGAACTGCTTGGGAAGAGTTTTTGACGGCTAGTAAAGGGTACTTGACTGCGCACGAGATCGCGAAGATCAGGGATCACGTTGGATTGGTCGGAATGGCTGGAACATGAGCTGTTGTGGACTTTCTCTTCTTTCGTTCCAGGGTTTTTACTTCATAGCGACGGCTAAGATCGAATGTTTATACAGTATCAAGGTCTCGAATCTGGGTTTCCATACGCATTTGATACGGATACATGACGGTCTGTTTCATCAACGTGTCGTGTTATCATCAAAGATCTACGTAAAACTAACAAACTGAGCAAGGGTGAATGCATAGCAAGGGAATACAGCGAAGCAGCATCAATGCTGCGCAGATCCAAACTCCTCGAAAAGCCGTGTCATGTCCGAAGTTGCTGCAGACGTGTCCCTTTCTGGGGACGATGCCTTTGCAACTGGGGCTGACCGAGAAGGTGGTTGCGCCGGAACTTGGTCTGTGCGCCGAACAAAGACTTCCCTTTACGACAAATCATACACAAGACTCCTTTCGAAATCGAATAGAGACTCACTGGTTCCAAAAGTTGATCAGGTCCTCTCGCCACTGTTGGGGGGCCTTGTTGTAAACTCCAACAATGTTGCGATAGAAACCGTATAGATCAAAAGTTCTCGGGGTCTCTGGCCACTTGTCATCCGTGGAGAGGCTGAAGTAGATCTGGAAAGATGAACATCAGTGCCTTTCCAGACGACCAGACACTCTGAACACCACTTACTTGCGTCGCAACGTAAGCGATCTGCTCAATCGTCACCGTCATTACTCCATGTGTTTGCGCGAAACCGCCCTTGGGATATCGTGCAGGATCATCCAGAAGGCCAGCGCTAGGACCAATGAAAAGGCACTTCCAGGCCTGCCGGGAGAGCGCTCTTCAGTACAAGAAGGCTTATAGTACAGACTGAACGCACCCTCATAAGAATAAAACCTCGTAGAAGGCCCGGAATCAAGGAGGTAGAGGAGAATTGGGATACGTCGTATAGGAAGGAAGGAAATTTGTCGCAGGTCAACTTGATCCCACCGTTGGCTATGCGGGTGATGATGCTGCACGGGAAGTTCTCAAATCACCAGTAACAGTCCCTTGGTGGTTGAGCTCACCTCATTTTTTCCCCATCTGTTCCATGTCTCAGTTTTGGGATGAATTCACTGGGAGCAAGCAAAGTAGCTATGTCTGGGTGGCGAGGGCCGCGCGGCTCCTTATCCTCCTTACTCAGAGGGGGGTTCAGCTTCATGATCCTTTCGCGTAGATGTACTTGGGGATTCTTGAGGACAACCTCTAGAATCTTGGATTTCAAGGTGTAGCTATCCCGTCCTCTAGCTTTGTGTGCCCCTAGTTCCATCTGTTGAAACGTGTTATTCTGTGAATGACATTCCTGAGGAGGGTTCCATGGCCAGCGTACCGTTTTTACTATGCGCGAGAATTTCGCTCCGTCATCTCTGCTCTGGAACAACTCAGTGTCTATCTTGGGGTATGCCTTGGCAAAACGTGAATAGCTGGTTCCCTCGCGCCAGTGCTCTTGAGGTGTTTGAGGTCTATACGTGAATGCATCCAAGTCATCATATACATACACGGCACTTTGATCAGGGGCCGCCACAAACCTAGCCTTAGATGAAGCTTCGTCGCCCGGCTGGCTTTTTGAACTTATGATGTGCTCAAATTTGTTGCTTGCGAAATTGAGGTCGACCATACGAATATAATACCTTCCAGCAATCTTGATATCGTCGTTGCTGAAAAATATGGTTCAATAAACAAGTCTGTGTGTGCTGCCCAGAACTACTTACGATGTCCCTTCAACTGAAGATGAACTGCATTTTTTGGCTTTGCCAGCGTTTCTCGACCTTGTGTTTGGTGTCGTCGCCTCGGACTCGCTGTCTTCCTCGACTTGTTCGGTTTCGTTATCACATAGCTACGGCCCATCGAGTCAAAGCAGGGGTAAGTGCAGGAGCAAATTTCGACAACTGAGAATTTACGCACCTCGAGCGGGCCGTCGCTATCGATATCAGCATCGACGGTGAAGCCAAGGGAGCCCAAGCTCGACCTGTGCTCATTACTGTCATCTGCGTCTTGCCGAAGTTCCACCTCTTTTCTTAACCCCCGACATTCTGAGTCTTTTTTTAGAAGCTGGGTCTCGAGGTCCAATGCCTTGAGTTTGAGTTCGGAATTTTCGTCTTTCAATCTCTCTACTTGCGCCCTCAATTTCTCGACTTCTTGGAATACTTCGGCCACGCTGTTCACAACTGAATTCCTTGTGTCACGTTTCGTGGACAGTGGACGAGATCTTGCTCCAGACGATGACACGGAGTCCTAGCAACGAGCTTTAGCATGCTACAAGGTCCAACGACCCACGAAAAGACCGACAGATGGATGCAAAGATGCGCTGGTACTGGAAGGTACCGTGGTGTTCGCGAGCCTTTGAGCCTTTGCAGGCGGGGAGCGGGAGCGTGGAGAGGCTAGTCTGCGTTTGCTCATGGCGTTGTTTGAACTAGTTCAGGGGATGGCGTGAGCCACCCTTTTGTACTGTTCCGGACGTGAGAAAGTCCCGTGGCTCGAACAAGTTGAACTACTGAACTAGGAAGTGGAAACACCGTCTGGATGGTGGATGACGAATGGTCGCTGTTGGTGGAACATGAAAACTCATATATAACTGGTATGTCCGCGTCGCTACAAGGGAGTTTCGCCCATGCTTCGGGGTGTCTGTAAGCAAGGGAAACCGTACTGAGGCGGTCTAGTATGATATACACGGGGCCAAGGAGGCAACGGTCGCCCCCAACGTGACGCATCGAGAGGCCGATAAACCTCAGCTCTTATACCTATCTATTTTTCAGATGGAGAGAGATTGCGAGGGAAGCCCTCTCCCAGAGACCTCGGAACGCAGGACTTGCGAAAAAATGAAGCTGGTGATGGTTGAAATTTGAGGTCCACGTGCCTAGCGTTGGTGGGTGTTTGTGGGCGCTCGTCGGCCCTGTCTGACTCAGCTAAGTTACCGGAGTTTGCCGAGCACCTCTTCCTTACCCCTTCACTACCACCATGAGGCTAATACAACACAAGCAAACGTAGTTTCACGTATGTTGCTCCAGCAATCCTACTATTTCGAGCCCATCACACCCATGATATGACGCTACAGTGAAATCATTTCAATTATGGAGCTCACTGCTCAAAACTCAGAAAGCTGTGAAGCTCCAATGTGGCGCGGGATCCTCACCCCTCTCAGTGACGCACTCACAGCTGGGTACCTTATAAACCTTCCATCTCAAGACTTCTTGACCCCAAGAAAAACAAGCCTTTCCTGCCCAACTTTACTCCAGCACTTTTCGTCATGCCTCTCTTCAAATCTCACGACGATCATAACGAAGTTCGCTCCCCCAGCCACAAGAGTGGCTCTCCTACTCGCAAGGGCACGCTCTTCGGTGGTCGCCGTTCGGCATCCTCTGAACGCCCTGTTCACGACGACCGCCACAACCAACGGGGCGGTCTATTCGGCAGTGGCCGTCGCTCTTCGTCCTCCGATCGTTCCTCGTCCCATAGCCCCCGTGGAAGCGGCAGCGTCCGCTCCGGTGGTTCTGGTGGATTCCTTGGTTTTGGCGGCAACAGATCCATCGGGAACGATCCCTCCATCATGGGTGCCCGACAAAAAGTCGAGGAGGCTGAGCGGGCAGAACGAGAGGCTGACCAGGCCTTGAACCTTGCCAGAGCCTCGGTACGGGAAGCCAGAGACCATGTCAAGTTCCTCGAAAAGGAAGCTGCTGATGAGTGAGCCCCGCTTTTTTATGTTTCCTGAACTTCCATAACCTTGTATCGTCCTACCAGTGCTCGACGTGCTAAGGCTAAGCAAGCTGAAGCTAAAGTTGTCAGCAAGACCGCTCGTGCTCTTGGTCGCCACGGCTGAGCGTTTCGAATATATACCCACTATACCCTCTCTACGACCGTTGAATGACTTGCCAGGAAATTTTGTCACGGACACTCGGAAGCCTGTATGATTTTTGTTTGACCTTCGGAAATCCCGCACATGCACTCGCACTTCTTTAATACCCTATGTACATTTTACCTCGATGTAGCTTACTTCAAACATAATGCGTGGACATTAATAAAGAGCTGCGCTGGTTCTAACCTCAGGCAAACATGGCGAAGGCAGTCGGAAAGTGCGTGGCGAGGAAGGTGATAACGGCCGCGAGTAGCAGACGCTGGACATGATTGATTCTTGCTCTTAATTTAGACCAAGCAGTGTCTAATATCAAACATATATCTTCCCACTCATAACCCTCGCCGCTTCCCCCACTAGTTCTACACTGAGGATTGTGGAATCCTTGCCCATTTCCACCGTTACCTCTATTTCGCTGCGTCTCCCCATTTCCACGCCCTGTGTGATGGAGAATTCCCACCTCCCTTCTCCCTTTTCCATCGCCAGATACACCGCTAACGTAGACGCTGCTGACCCAGTAGCTGGATCTTCGATCGAACCTTCAAACATCCTTGCTCGTATCTTCCCATCTAGAAGGACAGTATAGAGATATAACCCTGTGAAACCCTCCCACTCTCCCAAGACCTCCCTTCCAACGGTAAACTTCCGAGACGACGGTACAAATCTCCCCAACGCATCTTCACCCGCGAGCTCCAGCAGCATGAAACTCATTCCCTTCACGATCGACGCAACTGGCTCTGGGGCCTCTTTCCCACGTATAAAGTCTTCGGAAATGAGCCGGCTCGATGATTTAATGTCTGGATCGTGATACGTTCCGTGAAACTTGAAGTCAACTGGTACTCGCAGTCTAACTTTGCGGGCCTGGCGATCCCGAGAGACGGGTACAAGGCCCGCTTTCGTTTGTAACGAGATAGACTCTCGTCCGGGACAGGACTCCAGTAAGATCCACCCCGTCCCAATTGTCGGATGTCCGGCGAACGGAATCTCAGAAGAAGGATCGAAGATGTCGATTTTTAAGCTACTAGTACTAGTGGTAGCGGGAACTTGAAGGATGTCTCCGTCTCGGATGTGATGCAAGAAGACAGTCTCGGAGAAATTGAATTCCCTGGCGATGCTTTGTTTCTGGGCTTGGGTTATATCCTCTTCGTCCTCCGGAATGTGAACGATCGACAGAGGGTTCCCAGAGAAAGGGATATTGGTGAAGACATCGAGAACGTCGTACTCGAGACTGCGTATCAGCCTCATCGTGATGGTGTGCCAAGAGGGCAGAGGCGAACGAGCAAACGGGCTGGTATGCATCGATCGTAATCAGATGATCCTTGGTTCAAACTTACTTCCAGCCACCGCGGCCACGGAGTCAACCCGTCTCGGACTCGATGCCTACCATCAGTCGTCATTTCTACTCCGGAATCAAGAATTTCGTTGGCCCCTATGGCATACATACTTGCTACTCTCAAAGTAAGAAGGCATGGACGGAGGGGTGAAATCTGCGATCGGACCGGGTAACTCAAGGTAACTGGCCCTGGGTGCCCGGTGCACAACCCTCTTGCAATCCTCGACTCTCGGGCCTCGTTGAACACATAGACATTTGGGGCTAAGTAATCATTCTTAAATCTGATTGACATTAGAGACTTGTCAATGTTTGCAAGCTCCGGAAGCCTCGGTTCTCCTGACAAGGGCTAACGAGTCGTTCGTTTCAAGAAATTATCTTCGGCTTAGTGGGTCCCAAGACTCCTCAACGTCCATCGAGCGGTTGAACCTTTAGGCTTCCTTCAGGCTCAGGTTTTCACCAAGATGTGCTACGGCCGAAAGTGACCAAACTCGAGGGAGGGTCCAGCCCTTTCAGTCCTGCTCGGCGTGTATCTATCATATATCCGATAAGTCTCAGTAGCAATTCACCGGTGCATATGTGGTCGTCCTACCTGTGGGCACACCTAAAACCTTCATCAACTCCGGAATCCGGGAGCCAGGAACAATTTCACTCCCCGTAGGTCCACTGCTTGACAATGTCACTGTCTGGGTGGTCCGGGGACCGTGGACCCGTTCTTGTATGTGGACCTAATGAAATGAACTACGAGTAGATGAGCAAGTGAATCGCGACACCCGACCTACCGACCCCCCTGAGCTTCCCGCCGTCGAACAGAGTTCAAGGTTGGCCAAAGCAGTACATACGGTTGATGTGTATGGGAGAGTGTGTACATAGGTGTGGAAGCGAGTTGCGAGCCGCCCGTTCTACCGCGATGGGGTACATGCATAATATCTGTTACTAGGAGGAAATGCCAAAAGGACGATAGTTTCGGAGCCGCTGGTTAAACACATAGCCGGCATTCGGAAAATGAAGTTATAGCACACCATTGATTCCGAAACGGTCAATATCATGTAGAAGGCCAATGTACACACAATCGAAAGAAAGTCCAAAGATGAAGAGCAGCGGACGACGGTGCAGAACAAAGCGGATGCATTGGGACGGAATTCTAGTCGCGAAAGAAATGTACATAGAACATTATTGAATATAACAGATCAAGAAATGCAACGAATCAGGAGATAAAAACGTTCGGTTCCTGTGTAAAAATACAAACGGCTGGGAAAGAATATACAAGGATGGATAACAGTGATCTCATGAGTCAAGTGGGAGGCGCATCGCAGTGGTGGGGTCTACGTCTCCAGCTCACCAGCATTAGGCCTTGCCAGTAATCGAAGAGCCCTATCGTCGCCTGGGTGTCGTCGGTACGGATGAGGTCTTTTCAAGATGCCTAAGGGTGCCAATCCTCGATTGAGACCGTGTTCGGGATCCCTGTCTGGTGAGTGATGTGAATGACCGTCATATGCCGGGTGGTTCAAACTCAAAGGGTCACCACTAACATCGACCATCGAGTAGACTGAGCCACCAGACCCTCCAGATGCGGACGAGGCTGGAGAAGCACTATGCAGCTCCGGAAAGGGTAGGATAGAATGATCACGAAAATGACTCGTGGATGGCCTTGAATATTGCTCCACGTGCTGTCGTGTATGATGAACGGCAGGATAAGAGAGGTGTGGGAGCGGTATTTGAGCGTCAGGAGGGGTTGTGTATTGGGCGCTCGGATCAAGCACAGAAGTGGATGGCACGTCGGCGGTGTGAGGATATGATGCAGTCGATAAAGCCTCGGATGGTATCGGTCGTATTGGCGTAGGGGTGTGATATGTCAGTGGCATGTATGGCTGCTGAGGGCCCACGTTGTAGGGTGATGCGGGCGGTGGTGGCTCGGCTGCGTCTGGAGAGCTGGAACTATACTGTCTCAAAGGGTGTGCTGGCGGAGGGTTTGGGATCACATCGTGGGGCGGTTTCTGGTGATACGTGGTGGGATACCATGACGGTTGTTGAGGACTCCGAGGCGAAGCCTGTGTCGGGGACTGAGTAGAGCTGTACACTGGAGAAGCGACGGAATGGTGTTGTTGCTCTGGTGAAATGGGAGTGGAAGAATAGGGTTGGGGGTGATGATACACTATAGATGGTGTGCGCGGTATCGTCAGTCGCAGGGCTCTTTGTTCTTGTGATCCAGTGGGTAAAATGGGAGGCGAGGCTTGATATTCTGAGGATGTGGAGCTCGTTCCTGAGGTCAAGTGAGCGTAACGACTTGAAGAGGGTGGCTGACTCGTATTCTGTTGCGCTGGCGGGTGAAATGGGGTATATGAGGCCGGGTATGGCTGGTACATGGTTACTGACGGCGTCGAAGACTGATTTCTGTGTGTTGACGGAGAGCTGGGTACAGGAAAAGGTGCAAATGCTCGACTAGTAGATGAGGATGAGCTGGTAGGTTTAGTTGGCTCCGGCAGTGGTGCAGGGACAGTCTCCTCGGCTTTGCTGTTGCCCTTTTTGACCCTCGTACTCTTGAAATGGCCTTCTGGAACGTTCAGGTTCCCTACTCCCTGAATATCATCGACAGTCCCCAGCTGGTCGACGGTAGCCTGCGTGAAGTAGGCAGCTAGAGATAGCACGATGATATAAGACCTCTGCCGTTGTATCTGCTCTGTGCACTCACTGAGATGCCATTTCCGTTTGCCTTTCTCCGTGTCTACCCAAACAGAATACGTCTGCTTGACTAAAGGATCCCAGTCTCGAGGTGGGTGTTGCTTTTCCCCAGAATTGCTGCAAAACGTAACGCATCGCGGGTCGGCATTTTAAGGTTTTAAGAGTTGGACGGATTCGAACCTTGATTGAGTGTCAGGCGAATATTTTTCATAGTAGAAGAGGAATTCCTGATGAATGAAGTGAGCTCGTCGTCGTTGTTGCCGACAACAAGGTCAAATTTGAAATGATAGCTCACGTCGCGAACACGAGATGGACTCCATCGTCGACCCTCCGTAAACCGTTCTATGCCCAAGCCCGTTATCTCTGTATGTGGACCCCTCTCTTCCCAGGCATAAACACAACCCGAAGCCAAGGCCAGTCTCTCGTCTGCATCTAGCCGTCGTGTTATCATTTTCAATGACCCTCGCTGAACCGCATAGAAAATCTTGTGTGCGTCGGTTGTCGATCGTATACGGACATTCGTGCATGTTGGCTGCTGCATGTGAAGCATTTTCGAAATTGTCGAGGAAGGACACTATGAAAAACAGGATGAGGAAGAAGTCAAGGCATATGTCGACGAGATCATAAACTCTCTATCCGGACTTGGTTCGTTGCATTCATTCACACTGCGGTATAACTGTACGTACACTCCAGGCGGTCAGGGTCAACGAACCAACCCCATTCATCCTCGATCTCTGATTCAATCTCACCTGATCTCCCCTACTGCGCGAACTCTAAACACCTTAAAAATTTGTTTTCTAGGTATATAATGTGCAAGTCTCTCCAGTGTCAAGCGAGGATGTTCTGTCCATCACCAACTTGACGCGCTCATCGTTGTTCTCGCTGGACTAGCTGGAGTCCTCTGGTGTGCTTGTCTGGTTCGCCTTTCCTCAACTCTCTGCCGCCCCTGTCTATGCCCATTTTCAGCGAAAAGACTGTGGACAACATCGTGCTCATATATCAAGGCCTATTCAAGAATCTATTCCTAAGCGGTTCGTGACATTTCCAGGGTTCGCTTACGGGCACTTACATGCCGCTCGAAACCCCAGAAAGCTGCTCAGGTTCTCGGAATCTTCCAGTCTGGGTCCCTTCGGTTGCACATGCACGATTCCACGTGGCCTATGTCAGTGATGGGCCACTCAGCGTCCCCACAGGCTTCAAGCTTCAAGCTTGTCAGAGGCAGGCTCTGAGGCAGCTCTGAGAGGCAGATCGCCCGTGAACATGCCAGTGTCGTTCGGGGACTGGGACTCGATGAAGCGAGGAGTATCCGTGGAGTGTCAGGTCGCCTTCCGCTCGTCGCAAGGCTTGGGTGCTTGAGAAACCCGACCGGCAATGGCCACCTTCTTCAAGCTTGTTTGATAACCTGATCACTTGATATAGGCTGAATTAGGCCCCTCAAGCAGCCAACACCGTTCCCTTTTTCCCATCCATATATGGACAACTTCCTACGATCCTGCAGTCCTCAACCTTTTGCCAAAGCTCTTGTCATACGTATCATTCAGGAATGTAATGACTAAGTACATAAACCCTCACTCCTGCACCCGTCCCGGAACCGCTCTCGATCTGAATGCTGACGGTTGGCTGACGGTGATGCCGTGTATGTATAGAACGATGCCTTTACTGAATCCTGACCCCTCCTGGCCCCATGCGTCGATCGGATGAAAAGCTTGTAATGCAACTTACGTTTTGAGATCAAGGACTGGGAACGGCATGGATCCGTTTGTCCCTTGTAGCGATACTCACTGCTCAATGCCCTTGAGGGGCCTCCGGATCGAGGAGGGGTATCTTCTACTCTCCATCTTCCACAATAGGACTGTGATAATCTTACGGTTGTACTTGGGAACCGTCTTGACGGCCATCTTGTGGCGAAGATTGCTGCTTTTTGCGCTGCTTGAGAGGTTAGACCACGCAATTGTATGTACGGCGAACTCAACTCACTTCAGCCACCGAACACTCGCAGGCTCTCACGCTCCCGTAGGCCATGTACATGGATCGGTCACCAGCTCTGATTGAGGCTTTTCTTCTTCTGCTCCACAAAGATGAACAAAAGGACGATCACTGACATCAAGCCCCCAACACCCTAAGTGATGCACACCAAAGCACAGACTTCTTCGACGTGCTGTATTTGTTAGACCACGCGCGGTAGGGTGCTATAGTAGATCTCCTAGATGTATAGCACCCTACATCATCTTGTGCTTATGCTGTATATGGATAGTCTGTTCCCAACACGCCACTATCAGGAAGAGCCTTCTATGGCTGTGAAAAAAACCACCTGTGGGAGTCGATCTAGCCCTATATACATTGGAATACGTTGTTTCTGTTCTCGCGGATTCTACGGACCGGTAAGTTGACAGAACCCAGTGACATTGCTCTGCAGAGAATAGAAAATCGGCGACTGATCGTCTCTAGTGCCTCAAGAACTGACCGACACGGCCGGCGGTCCCATTCAAAGTGATAGTCCCAGGTGAATTTTTTTTGAGTTAGCAGTGAATGAAGATTCTATCAATGATTTATGACGGGGATCGCAACCGGGCCTCCCTGAGCCCCGTGAAGGCGTTGGAGCGTGGAATGTAGAGCGGCGAAGGTGGTAAGATGCTTGTCATTGGCATTGAACTGGTATTCAAGCGAGAACAGAGTATGGAGTACAGACCGCGGAGAAGTCTACGAAAAAGGAGAGGGAACGGAGAGGGCATATAAGTTATGTACATCCAGCTTTCCCAAACAAAAAAATGGAATCCCGAGTCCGAGGTCAAGGAGTCGACACTTGTATCCTAATACATATAAAGCGAGGATATGGAGCGTTCGTCAATGAATTTATTGTACAACTCGTCGTAGAGAGGTGGGAAATGCGAGTAAATCTTTGAAAGCAAGGAGCAGAGCAAGGTTGCATTTTACCACCAACGGGGCCGGTGGGTAACCATAGAACATCAGGACCAGATTAGCTGAGTAGATCGTCCACCGAAGGCCGTCGACGTCGTGTTTTGCATGGCTTCAACGATGACCGGACCGTAGACTGCGATTAACGTAAGTGGGAGGGGTTGAGTCACCGTTGGTCTGCGCGGGTCATGTAGCTGAGGAGAAGGCCATGAGGGCTTCCTCGTCCAGTGGATGTCTCCTCGGCGGCGGGATGTTCTCCAGGTAGGCGAGGGGGGCCAGAATGTCAGAACCATGACTGGACGTCGAGTGTGATCGCGGCCGCCTATCTTCCAGCGTCGGTGAAGGGGAGTACGACGGATAGGGCACTGGGTGGGGTAGATTATAAGGCATCATGTCGCGTCCAGACTCAGGTCTCCGCTTCACCGACCGCGCAGTTTTGTATTTTCCGGGTGGAACATGTAGATTTGCAAGAGTCGGGATGTCGTCGATGGTCCGAAGATAGTCAAGCGAGTCGTATGTGAAATAGGCAACTGGCAACAGAAACCATATCAGTTTAGGGCTTAGATTGGGGCTCAGGGGAAAACTCGGACGCACTGAGATGCCATTTACGTCTTCCTCGAGGGGTTTCCACGTACACGGAGTAAGTCTGTTTTATGAGGTTCTCTCTAAAACATCCTCGGCCGACAGAGTGTGATTTTCTGTATATCGATCGTAAGCGCAAGATAAAGCGACGAGGCAAGACCACTGACGCTCCGTTCAGCAGCTCCAGCTCGGTGGGCTCGGGCTCCTTCTCGTGATAAAATAGAAAATCCTAGCACAGGCGGCGTGAGGAGGCATCTCGTGTCGAATAGAAGTGTACTGACATCTTTGACCCGACTTGGACCCCATCTTATCGAGTCTGTCCATCGTTCAATGCCGAGCTAGGGTAGAGGTCAGTGCCAGAGTTGAGCATGCCTCAGACTTGACTCACCCCAGTCGCCTCAGCGTTGGATCCTCGTTCTTCCCACACAAATACACACCCAGAAGAGATAGATCGACGCTCTTCTGTGTCAAGACGGCGGGAAACGATGGGAAGGAGGTTGAGAGAAACAGCGTGAAAGATAACATGCGCGTCTGCTGTTGAGCGGATACGCAAGACGGTGATTGTAGGTCGTTGCATGGAGTGGAAGTAGGAAGTGGAAGGGCAGAAGAGGGCAGGGCTTAAAAAATGGCAACTCGTCGGACACAGCCGCAGAACTACCGGGGAGAGAGGGGTAAGACGCCACGCTAAAGGACGCCCTTATAAGGACCCCACGCCGAGTAGATGATAAGGGTACGCAGCGAATAAGTAGTTAGTTTTGATCATAATTAACCTATAGGCGTGCCGGGAAGTGTGATGGGGTTACCACCCACGGGATGATGAGAAAAGATGGTCCATGAAAGATGACAACACCGCGACGCCCAAATTCGAGGCGAATATGCGATAAAACAATCAGCCTACCTGAAATAGAGATAGATCTTGATTGAGATCATTGAGTTCCATGACTCGGAGGGACTGTAGATTATCAGACCGCCTACGGCCGGGGCTGCTTCTGAGATTGTGAGTACATCAGAGACAAGAAGGGGTTACCTAGTCCTGTCGAAAGAAGGATTTACTAAGGTTTGGATTCGAGGAAGTGAGTTATCAAGAATATTAAGCGGCCGTCATAATATTGTGGGCCGCGGGAAATCTAACTGGGGATAATAAGGTTTCCGTGCGATCCGTGTACAGGAGCGGGGGACTTGTCCATCAGTCCCTTGGTACCTGAGGTTGTCCGTTAGGTTCGGTGGAACCTAGTGGAACGCTGTGAACAACTCGAGGTTTTCTAGAATCCTTTGTTGATTGGCGGTGGAGACGAGAAAGGTTGAACTCGACGCGCCTAGAAAAGACTGCAATTGCAAGACGACGGAGACCCTGATCAATACCGCTCTCCGGAGCCAGGACTTCGGTACGTTGACTTGCCTGGGACATGTGGGTATCTTCGATCTTGAGTTCGACTAATTTGATTGAGCCGCCGGGTGGCTTTTCATGCACAGGTTATCCCGTGGCCCGGTGAGCCTTGAGACCAACACGTAGAGATTGGCTTTACAGCTGGCACATGAGTTTCATTTGTTGCGAGTCGGTGCCGTTTTGCTGGCGAGCATACAAAGCTTTCGAGCACATTCGTTCCGGGATTTTCATAATCATAATCTATTCGCGGGAAGATAACGCATTGACTCAATCGATTTGTGAAACCCATGAGATCTTTGCCAGTCGCGTAGGATGTGATGTGGAGAGGGCTGGAGAGTAAACAAATGGCATCCACACGATTTCGCAGGGTTGAGTATTCTTGAGAATCATTGACAGCTGTAAACCCTCGGTGCAGCAATCAAACAAGGTTTTGGTGTCTTCATGTCGAGCATAAATGGAGGATTTCGTTACATGATACTCTCAAAGCGCGCCGGACGTCGTCGATAGCGGGGAGAGCTGAGAAAGAGGCAAATAGTTACGTAAATTCAGACAAATATTCATCTTTGAAGATTGACCCTCAAGCGCAGGGCCCACTCATCAGTAACTTGGAAATCCTTCGAGTTGGCGAGAGTCGACCTGAGACATCGCAGAAGATACAACGACCCAAAGTTTCCGTAGACAACAAGCATCTTCCAAGACTTCATCCAAACATGACCGCCAGGCTCGTAGTGGGTGCTTCAACTTGAATGAACGAGGCTTCTTCCGTGGGTGTTATTTGGCTCAACCTGGGATTCCGGCGCTCCCGTTCTGCTCTTATTCGCCACAGAATCCTCAGAGCCTACTGCCACGTCCGAGCTTGGGGCTCCAGTGCGCGCCATGCGTAAGGGATGTCCATGAGCGGCACAAATTGTGTGCACTGATCGACGAGTTCAGGATGTCTGGATTCTGCGGTAGGAGCCTATTTCTTGAGCCGCAAGGTTTTATCAGGGCGACAAAAATCTCATTGTCTGTAATAGGAATACTGATATGCTCCGAGGTATAGGAACACAAGAACGCACGAATTCAACTTCCAAGTCGTCTTCAACGGTAAACTCTCTTGTGTACCGACGGCTCGGACTTGCCGCCTAAGAGACCCCGGATCCAGAAGGGCAGAACGCAAATTACTCTACCGCCATTTACAGAAACGTTCGAAAAAGGGTGGTCGGAGTCCGCGACCACTGGGAGCTAGAATTCGTTGAATTGGCTCAGGATTATCATCCTTATTGGCATCCATGCGTGGCGATCGGTGTCCGTCTCCTCAACTGGGACATCGAAGCCAGAGGGCCACTTAAAGATTAAGCGGGCATCTCCATTAGCTTGCTTCCCGTCTTGATAGTCTTGCATTGACAGGTTCCTGCGCCCTAAAGAGGTGTTCTAGAAACTAGCTCCCTCAGGGTTGAACTGGCCGAGAGGTAGCACCGAAACGAGTAGGACCACAATCTAGCGCGACCTGTTGCCAGTCCGAGGCCGCCTCCCGTGTTTGCCAGCCGCCCAACCCGCCCGGACCCGCTCTAGTGATGATTCATCGGGCAAACATACCTTGCGTTAACCGTTCATCAATAGTCCCGAACTGGTTTCACGGTGAAGGAGACTGAATTCAATGTGGAGGCGTGGGTATTGGTGCGCACCGTCCTTGTGTTGAAGGTTGTAACAAATACGCTTCATCAGAGATGCAGATCTCGAAAGAACGTGCTCAGAGCGCAAACCAAGTTACCCTCTAAGCGGTTGTGCTCCACAGCTTGTTTGATATCAGAAGACATGATCGTTGGCGACTACATTCGAAGTTAAATCTGCTCTTGATCACACAATAGAGTACACAAGCCTTGGGTATTCAGGACGTGGTCGGGTTTAAATCTATTGGGACTTTTTCCAATCGGAAGATTCAGAGATCAAAGTCGCACATCTTTCGAGGCCGGCAAGGTCCTCTGAGTCAAACCCTCCAAGAGCAAGACAGTCCAAATCGAGCACTCCGACCGGGGTATTCCCATCGAAAAGCGGGCAGACAATCTCACTCCTTGTGAGAGCGGAGCACGCGATGTGTCCCGGATACTTCTCCACGTCTGGAACCAGGAGGCTTTTGGCGTGTATGAAGCCATCCGCGCAGACTCCAGGATGCGGCCGTGCCGACGTGGTGGTGGTGTTGATCAGCATGCACGCGGGCTTGCCACAGAACGGTCCCAATAAAAGCTGGTTTTGAGATGGATCGCCAGCTGTAGGCGGAAAATATCTCGAGTCCACGTAGACTCCTGGGGGTCAATGGACATTCAATTGAAATTGAGTCGCAAGTATTCATGTTGTGTACTCACCAACCCAATTAACGGCCTTGTTCTGATCTGTACCGAAATAGGCGGGGAATGCTTGCAGGGAATAGTAGATGAGAGAAGATGCGCTAGCCGTGTTGGTGACCTGATTGATCATGATCAAAATAAGGGCCCAGCAACGCATTTGATTGCTCACCCAATTGCGTTGGCCATCTAAGAGGTACTGTAATTGCGTGGTGACATGAGTCCAAAACTCTGCTTTGGTCTTGATCCTGGGAGGTAGGATGGGTTGTCAAGATCGCTATCAAAAGACTGGTCCCGAGAGGCAGACGAATGACTCACCCGCTGGGGACGAGGTCGTCTGAATGCATTTAGTGCGAGATGGTGGTCCAGGAGAAAGTTTAAACAAATAAGATGTGCTCATCCACTCGCAATTTTCGGTGCGCGAGCGATTAGATTAGATGAGATCGGCGTGATTATCAACACTGCTGGCAGCCAGCTCATTCCCAACGACCATCTCGACTTATTGTTTCTCATCCACGAACACCCGATTTATAAGGATCTGTTATGGCACCCTACCTTGAGACCGTTCGAGTGAGTAGACACAACACCGATGCTGGCGATTGCTGACGACATGATCTATTTGTCCTAGTCTTTCGCTGATGTTCCAATCACCGACGCAGGCGTCGATACCTCTGCTTTTCTAGAGGCCTGCAAAGGCCTCGTCGGCCTTTTTGGTAATACTAGAGTACGCGGCCACTACTAATTGCTTACATCGCTCCCAAGATCTCCTTGGATCCGCTGCTTTCACCCCGGTTGTGTCAGATCTCAATGGCAATATCGCCGTGCGGCCTATTACTTGTCTCTTTTAGAACGAACTAACTGGTTTGAGCTTATAGAAAGTGAAGACTCGATACGAGGCCGATCCTGCTAAGTCTGCTACATTGGAACTGCTCGTTGAGAACGAAAAAGGCGAAAAGAAACGCACCGCTACGGAGGGTCTGATGTGGTTGCTCAGGGGACTGTCTTTCACCTGCCAAGCATTGAAGCATGCTCAAGCAAACAAAGGAGATGAACTATCGAAGGCATTTACGACAGGATACGAAAACTCTTTGAAGAAGTTCCATAACTTCATGGTCAAGGGCATATTCAGCGTACGTGGCTGCTACATTGACATTTCTGGAGCATGATACTGATGCGATTCTGTGTGCGTGAATAGGTTGCGATGAAAGCATGCCCCTACCGTGCCGATTTCTATGACAAGCTGGCCGCTGATCCTGCAGGCGGTGCTCCGGCCTCTCAGGAGAAAGTCAACGAAGAATTGGACAAATGGCTTGCTGCTCTGGACTCGATTGTGAAGAGGATGGAAGCCTTTTACGAAAAGGGCGGACATAATAAGGGATTCTAATTCCATCTCTCCAACTCCATCTCTCCGCTGTTCTTTTGGTAAATGTTACATCAACGTGCATTCATGGAACCCCTTACGAAGGCTTCGGCGGTATCGTGACATCCCAGACCGTGCACGCCGTTTCTCATCACATCATTAAATCAGGCTGATACATGTCGACAAATTTGCTGGCTATCGCTGACAGCTACCCGTTGATTTTGCAGATCTAGTCAAGGAAGTTTTGTGCTACGGTGAATAGGTTGATCACCGAGATCACTGTGGACTGTGGGCTGTGGACCTACCTGATCTATGCACTTGTATGAGCTGATCGATGATCTGCCGAGTCTTGAAGTACCGTGAAACGGGCATGGGAACAGTCCCTATACAACGCTGCCATACGTGCGGTGTCTAGCTTGTTACCCAACGGCATCAACATCAGGTCACCTTTCCATTTCCCACTATACCAACTGGATAATCAGTGGTACGAAGTGGGCTGAAGGATAAGCCGCGCACAGACATAGCCCAAACCTTATTCTCATCTATCCATTGCATCTCGTACGTCCCTTGCCACTCCAGATCTATCGTGGGCGGGGGAGGCGGGCTCTTGCACTTAGGGCGTGCTTCAACCCTGAGTTGTGCTCTTGTTTACGACCTCTCTCTGCTTGGTCTCTGGGCACGGAGAGTAGAAAAGGGCGACCATGCACCAAGTGGAGTCGACTCACCGACAGCGTGTAGATTTTCGAAGTTGATGTATTTGATTGAAGCGCTTTCTCGATTCTCCTGTCCAGTAGACAGTGGCATACAGCCCCCGTATTTCGCATTCGCATGGGACGAATAAGGTTCACAGACTCATATCTAGGAAAGAACCCCAGAGCTGCGCAACAGTAAGGAAACCGGACAGGTCAAGCCATGGCCTACTGACTCGTCCTCTTGAATCATGACGTTTTGGTTACACTTTCCGGAAGGTACCCGTTCGTGGAGTTCTCACCATCCCGCGCCCCGGTTTGTGGCTTGTGTCCGTGATTACTGTTGCCAGGACCAAAGCACCCATCACCGCACCAACAGCGAGCAAGGACACCGATAGCGGGAGAAAATGGCAGGTGGTCGTGATCGTTGGTCCCTGAGTTGTAAATGAAGCAACGACTAATTTGACGCTTTGTGCTGATGGGTAAAAGGAGCCACAAACGTGTCAGAGGCTTTGGCGTTGACGCGCTGCTGTCTTACCTGTCGGTGGGAGCGGAACTGACGATGCGATCGTCCCAAAAACGAAGTGTGCGGAGGACGGAACGAGCGCCGCAATGGTTGCGATACCTCCCGCGCCCCTCCAGATGAAGGTCACAACAGACTCGACCATACGATTTTTCAAGTCCAAAAAGTACTCGCGCAGGACGGGCTTCAGAATCAGGTCCTTTGCATGATGGTGAAGTCCTAAAGTTCATCGACCATGGTGAGATGGAGGGATCGTTCGAAAGCAAGGGGAGAGGGACGCGAGAGACTCACGGATGTTGATCATGGCCGGTACCCCAGACGTGGCGGGAGTAGCAAGTCTGCAACGAAGCTATAAAGGACACGAGTGCTATCCTGGCTCATAGCTCAAGGAAAGGACGCCCGCCAGGGTGAACTCCACTAGGAGATACTCCTTAGCAAGAGTTTGAATACTGAGCATAATGCGTGCTCAAGAAGCTCGGTCCGTTACAGACTGCGATTGTGTTCGAAGTCATTGTGGGACAATCAACGGCCTAGGGAAAGAAAGCGGGTCCTCCACAAACGCAATGAGCTGTCCGGACCCCGTTCTCTTCACCACAGGCCCGCCATCTCAGGCTGCTACGAGGACCTGAAGCACTCACGAAAGACGTCAAACCCGGCGCCCGACGTGGAGTAACTTTTCCTTCAAGATTAAAGTTCACAGAGTCATGAGCTGGACGTCGATTGAGTTACTTGCTCAACATTACCATCTGAGTCAACCAATTGGGGAAGAGAGAGTAGGAGACTAGGGAAGGTCGGCGGAAATCTAAATTTCGTGGCGGTTTGCAGCCACCGAACCGAACTAGGCGCGATGTGCATCTATCAGTCCTTCAACAAGGAGTTCCATGGCATCAAATGGCAACAGCACGTACTTGATATTGTCGGGCCATGGACCAAGCCTAGGAGATGGAGATATCAGAGTGCTGTACTTACGACCCTAATACAGCTGCGCAGGAAGTACAGCGATTGGCAGGATCCGAGGGTCAAGGGAGATGGGGATGTTAATTTTCCAGCGAGCACGTGTACGGGGGGTCCTGTGAACTAACTCACATACCTGATAGACTTCCAGGTAGGAACATTCATATCAAACACAATGCCGCCGTTTCTCCTATCAGCGTCAACAACAAATATCAGAGATGGAAGGCGTAGGAAGGCGCTCTGCGATTCGCCCGGCTTAAATTCAGGATACCGAGCCGTTCCGGCAACTCAGGTAATTGTGGCTTCGGCCCTGAATGTTGCAAAGCCACTATAGGGCAAAGCGGAAGACAAGCATAACTTGTGCCGGTACAAAAAATAATTTATTCGCAATCGGCTGCCTACGCATCACGATCGAAAGCAAGAGACATGCATTCGAAATGAGGGTCCGACAGCGAGATGTATCGACCCCCGAGTATTGCGCCTGATCAGAACAGCACATCCTACGAGATGTGTTAGTTGCCAAGCAGAAAATAAGTACGCAAACGCAGATACCGTGGCTCCGAAAGTTGCTTGTTCTCCTCTCACATCATGATAGATGCCCCCTCTCCAGAACAGTCGGGCCTTATTGGACGAGAACTTCCGGTGTGTCCGTCGAAATGCTGATAATCCTTGACCAACCCCACCATCTGATGAGTTCCAGGTAAAGCTGTAGTCCTGAGAGACGTCAATGCCATGTCCAATGCGCAGTCAGACAACCTTGTATACAGCCATTCCGATTAACCATCCCCGGATGCAGATAGGTGATCATCCGAATCAAACCCTACATCTATCAGCTTCCGTCGACTCTTTCCTCTTCTTGTAGTGTTCGCACCCAGGGTCTTCGACCGCGCTTCCTTCCTGGGCGTAGGAAGGTGCATCGTGGGTGAGGGCTCCAATTGTACTGTGCGAACAGGTATAGGGGAAGTGATATCTGGGCTGGTAGAAACTCTATCAGGCGATGTCATGGGGTTCACGGAGTTATCTCTTCGTGATAGATCCTCCAGGTTGATGTTGGAGCTTCCTGGGCGGCCATGTACCTTTCTGAGTACGCCTGGCCGAGTTCGTCGGGGAATAGGTGTGCTGTCGAGTCCGTCGAGGACACTATCATGAGAGAGGCTGCGGGCGTGACGACTAACGCGGACGTCGTCAAGCTCGTGTTCTCGGTCGCTGTAGCTGGAGTTGGCGCTTTCGAAAGACAGTCGCGCCATGATACTGTCTCTAGTAGATGTGGGAATCGGAAGCGCGGTGAGGAACGTGTTGAGAGACGACGATGGAGTGACTGCGGTCCAGGGATGCTGTCCCGACTCGCTCGGAAGGTCGAGGGATGTCCTCCCAGCAGGAGCCTTCCCGACCGTTTTTGTTGATGGAGGAAAGAATGAGAGATTCTTAGTGGGTATCTTCCTAATCGTTGCCCTCGAAGGGTCCTCTGGTACAGTGTCATCTATCAGGGTATTTCTGTGACGTTCCCGGGGCGAGGACGGTGGTATAACAACCTCTTGAGAAGCCGTGTCTACCTGACATCGTGAAGCTTTGTCCAAGGGTATATAGAGTTCCTTCCGCAGATGAATGGTATCTGAAGACCACAGCTGGTTTGCACGCCTCAATTCGGCGATAGTGATCCCGTACTTCAAAGCAACCCCAGCCAGAGAGTCGCGCTGCTCTACCTAGTTTTCGGCACAGAGGGTGAGTGATATGATAAGACCGGTATCAAAGTACGGCACACCTGGTGTACTAGTACTGCCTTTTCTTCCGCTGCTTCCACCTCTACATCTGCATTTCCAGATACTTCTTCTGTTCCACCAGCTTCTGTCGGCCCTGAAGTCAAAACTCTGTGAAGGTGGGGTCTAGTGACGCCCGTATCCGCAAGGGTGTCCGAGATCGCTGTTGTACGGAGAGGATGATGGTGTTGCCCACTATCACTGGTCGGTGTCTGTATATCTGTTCGTGACCGACGGTGCCGCTGAGATCCCGCAAAGAGACTTAATCCGCTACTTGAACTGCTGGAGCTGGCGACAGAGGAATCAAAGCTTGTTTGTCTTTCTTCGTAGGTGGAAATCGGCCTGACTGCTGTTGCATTTTCGTCAATCCTACTCGAAGATTGGGAGCTACCAGAGAACGGATTGAAGGTCAATTCATCTGCATCATCTAACATGGTCAAGGTGGCAGAGCTAGCCTCTAGCTAGTGGGGAGGAGACAACAGCTGCTGGCGGTAGGGAGCTGGGTGTTGAGTCTTTACGTTGAGCTTCATGAGCGCTTGGACAGGCGCTTGATGACCGAGGCGCTAACCTCGAGGCTAAGCGCCGGAGGAAGCTGATGCCTCGCTCGGCCGAGTCAGACGAGCCAAACGCCACTCCTCACGCCACATGGGTCAGGCCACCATGAGGATATCGAAACACGAAAACTTTACCAACGTTAGGTATAACAACAGAACCCAAAATGAACAATAGGGTCCTCACCCCGTCCCGATAATTCCGAGCTTGCCCCTGTGGCTTTCATTCAACATCCTCAAAAAGGACCCGCGCAACCTCGATCGATTCTGAACCTTGTTGAATGCATGGAAACTACGGTACGGAGACCGTTAACTATGCTTCTCTACGAATATCGTGATACAACTATTCTAGCAGAGATGGTATCCGCCGATCAAAGCTTTAACCTGTTCGCTCAATTTCTCGCTACTATGATCACTCCGAGCATGACTTAGCTCAAGAAATGCTCGATGATCTAACCAAGGACGTCGACGATTCACGGGTCGTAATCAAAACTATTTTGCGATATGGACTCGATAAGGGCCCTACTGACATCACAATTCCTATCTCTGCCAAGCATGTGAGCGACGTCTGACCATGTCTTTTGCCCTCCAAGCCACACCATTCCCTGGCGTTCCGCACTTGAACTCCGTGGACTGGTCATGGGGGTAATCTATTTATGTTATCCAACAGAGCTTCCCACACCTACTACGTCGACCTGTCTAATTTCCCTGTCGGAACCGTTCAAAGGTCAACGGACGATACGGCCTCGGGGTGGAGGAACTTCATGTTCACTGACATGCGGTTGACGTCCTCTTCTGTACGTTTGAGCCCACCCCCTCTGCAGGACAACATCCGGTGAATATCCGAGACGGAACACGTTCGTCCCTCGATGGTGAAGTCTGGACAGGACGAGTCTATGGTTCCCGTCCGATACGGAGGAGTTTTCCGAGTCATACATGCTCGACAAGGTACACGTGAAAACGATGATTTTGGTGGGACCGGGAAGAACCGTTCGCATTCAACAGTATGAAGTGTTGCACGTTTTCCCGATGTCAAAGTGTCGGAGAAGGAGGATCATCCTGGGTCAGTCTTGAGTCTTTGCGTGGGTAGTTTGATAGAGTTTGACTACCTCTCCAGTCATGCGGAGCGACTTCCTTGATGTAGCGGGGTACATAGGCAACGAAGAAGCTGCATTTGCAGGGTGGAGAATGGAGACATGAGAACAGAGTCCCATTTAGAAACCCGTCTCTGTTGCAATCCGCCGAGAAAATTGCGCCATCTTCCCAATCCACACGAAGCTAGCGTTTCTTGGTACAAGTCTGTACTAGTCCGTATCATGCAGGAGAATGATAGTGGGGGAGGTTGGACTCCCTGAACGCCTAGCATTTATCGGCAAGAGGTAGTGCGGATAAAGAACAACATAAGATACGACGGCTTCTACAACGATGATCCCTTCATCGGAAATAATACATACAATGTTTGACGTGAAAGTGTGGAGATAGAACGTTTAGACTGAATCATCTTCCCGAGGTCTCCTGAGCCCTGCCAGGACGGGTGTCTGAGGGTTATGCTGTTGCGCGCTCGTCTGGGCGGCGCCGGTGACGCCAACGACCAGGCCCTTCAACCATCCATTCTCTCTCCTCAATGCTTCGCACTCCTTCTCCAGCTCGTTGACCCGTGTCTCCAGCTCCTTCGCCTTCGTCTCAAGAGCAAACTCACGTTCCTTCTTCTTCAACCGGAAACGAGCACTGGCGGCCGTGTTCCGCCGACGTTTGTCCTCGGCGGCAGATACGACACAAGAGTCGGTGGGATCAGTAGGAGAATCGGCCGTAGAAACTGAGGCTTTTCTGGCGCGGGGGCGTTTCGCAGGAGGGGGGGTTATGTCACTACTGCTGGTTGAGCCTCGGTGGATGTTGTTACTATCGGTGGGTGGAGCGGCTTGTGGAAGTGATTGTTGGGTGGAAACCTGAGAGGAAGTGGCCTGGGGCTGGTATAGAGAAGGATTCTGGGTGAGGTTATGAAGTGCTAGGATTTGTGCGAGCGATGGCGTCGACAAATGCTCCTGCGCCTGCTGCTGCTGTTGCTGCTGGAAGGAGTTCAGACCGAAGCCATGGATGAGTGAGTGAAGGTCGAACGGCTGAGACTGGTGGGATGCTGAGGGGCGCTGGGATAGGTTGTACTGAGATTGTTCAGTGGTTCCGATATTAGTGCCTGTGACCACATTGACATGCGAATCGTGAGGGGCAGGGCCTCTTTTCTCTTCATCTTCCTCCTCTGAAGGCGAAGGCTTTTCGTGAGGAATGTGGCTTCCCTCCTCACCTCCCTCGAACGGGAGATTAGTCCATAGAGCAAGCTGTGCAGCGATGTCTGGGAAATGGGTGCCCGTAAGTAAATCGTGCGAATCGACCTCTGGCTGAGGGGGGTGCACGAGGTTCAAGCCCTGAAGATGGGACGGCATATCGTCTTGGTGAAGGACTCGATGGCTGAATGAAGATTGGGTGAAATTTTGCTAGGTTGGGGCCTTTGAGATAGAGATGGTGGTGGTCAAGGTTCAGGCGGATAAATAAATTTGAATCATCCCAAGCGTCAGTCTGACAAATCCCCGGGAAAATGTACCCACCGGACCGATATAAATTCCCGCCCGATATGGTGATTGATAATGCACTTTCTCACTACCCACCACCTTCCCCGTGCACCCTGAACTCTGCCTTCGAATATTACAAACGCTTCGGGGACGCACTCGGCCTGTTGGGTTGATTACGGGCGAGGATTCATTTTGAAGGCGTTCTGTTTACTCGAAGGATACGTACAATGAACTTATCGCAATGAAAGAAATAGCGCAATTGTAGTCAGAAAGGGCGTAACCCCAACCATGTGGTCTCGTACCTAGTTTATACCTCCTTTGCAAAACCCGATGGAGATACACTCCCCAGCTGGGAGTAGAGAACGTTTGTTGAGGCGTAAATCGCACCCATGAGAAGATCATGAGCTTTGTGGTTTGGTTGCGTTTGAGCCTTTGAGATATCACGATGGGTTGGAGGTCGTGCGGTCTCCGAAGGTTCCATCAGGAAGCTACCTCGCTTCACACTAACCGATTGAATGAATGAGGGCCTAGAAAAACATGCATCCGTGAAGATGGCTTACAGGAGGAGGTTCATGCTCAAGACACAATAAAGTTTCTTGGGATTCGGTTACAGGTTTCAATTGAGGCGATGGCTTGACTGGAAAATGAACTCGACAGCAGACCAATGCATTATAGAGGAGGACTGCCAAGAGACGATCCGGAGACACACGGAAAACCTAGAGCGATGAAGGGAATCGAGGGGTGGTTGACGGGCAAGAAAGAATCAACAGGTGAAGATCCCGTCCGCATTTCTTTTATGTGCTAGGATATGACTCTTGGAAGCTCTTGCAATGCATGGCGACACCTCCCTTTGGATTGGCGCGATTGCTAATCATATCCGCCTCTTACTATTTCCTCCGCAAACAAACGGCGTGGACCAACAACTATTAGCTAACCCACCCCGACTCCGAGCGCATTTATCGCGTCAAATTCGGTGATTCAGTGTGTCATCGACTCGAAAAGGGCGGGGAAACGAGGCTCTCAGAGTTCGAGCCTCGCCTCGACACACTGTATAAGAGGTCTACGTCGGCGAATGCGTCGCACGGTTAGCTTCCGTCGAGTACCATAGCGGGCTGAAGTCCACAATCCTCGGACCTCTAAGCAGTGCACTTTCTCCCCTTCCAGCTCGTGTACGCTTTGACCAGTTGATCCGCGTTACAAATGGCAGGAAAAAAACATGACGTTGGTCGTCCATTTGGTCATCCTGAGGAAAGATACTAAATGTTCGCGTTGGATATTGGATAATCCCGCCATGATTCTCCATGATTGCGCTAGACTCGTTGGTCGTTCGGGATGACTTGAAGTCGCTGTAGCAACGTATGTTGGTATATCGGATGTGAAGTCGAGTGAGCTCTCGGTGTTAGAAAGAGAGGAACAGAGCTCCATTAAGCCTTAGGCCTTAATTGAGGTAAATCTCCTTCAGGAGTGGTTTGGCGGAACGGAGTGGGTTGAAAGGGTGGGTGTGCTTTCGTTATCCCTCTAATGCGACTCCGAGTCTTGGCTGTATTCACCCAAACCAGGAGCCGAACGAAGTAGATAGCAACTATCAGCGCGTATGTGGAGTTGGTTGTGAAGAAGGATAAAGCACAAGCATCGATCCAGTGAACCAGTAGAGTATTGCTGTGTCAATAGTCGAATATCAAATGCAATTTGACTGATCAAGCTGATAGTGGGATATTTTCGAGCTACACGTTAATAAAAGAGTTGCATTAGGCATTCAAAGGCATTCAACGGGTTGAAAAGTATGACTCAGCTTGAAGAAGGTCAAAGTCTGTCGAAGTTCGAAGTGATTCGAGTTCCATCGAGAATCGAACTTGAAGCTTGAACTCGAAAGTGATGTGAATGTGCTGACTAATCAATGGCTACCTGATGCACGGTCAAGCCAACGCCGGAGGGCCATTTCCAATCTCTCATTGTAACCACCACCACACATGGCCAGTTCAGAAGTGAAAGTTCCATTCTTCAAAAAGAAAGCACGACCTACTACGGGCAGAAAACGTTCAAATTCCCCTACAGCTGTTGCCAACTCGTCCAACCCATCCTCTTCGAAATCTGAGGTCGTATTACCCTCTAAGAAAGGTGCGACAAACCTCTTGAGCGCAGGAACGAAGCGGAAGGCATCAGAACGTGAACGCGACGAGTATGATGCTGATCCTGAAGCCCCTGAGAAGGATGGACCTGATGTCAAGTGGACTTCCGCTGGTTCACATATCAACGCTGCAATGGAGATACTGGCTGGTGACGAATTAGAGGAGCTGATGGCGAAGAAGAGAATAAAAGAGAAGGGAACCGCGGATAGTGACGATGAGGGTCCAGACGACGGGAAATATCGAGGACAGGGTGCTTACAAGTCTCACTTGAAGAAGAACAAGGAGGTACCGAAAGCGATGAGAGTGGGACCTCAGAGGAGTAATAACAGCACCATTCGGACTGTTACGATTGTCGACTATCAGCCAGACGTTTGTAAAGACTACAAAGGTGCGTCGTTTTCGGCTTGTGGAAGAGGGGATCTCGGCTGACTGTCTGTTATCTGCAGAGACGGGTTATTGTGGGTTTGGCGATACTTGTAAATTCTTACACGACCGAGGAACATGTGAGTGAAGTAATTGGACTCTACGAACCTGACAGACACTTATCATTCATCACGACAGATCTAGCTGGTTGGCAGTTGGACAAACTAGCGGAGAATTCGAAGAATCAGGTTGGAGGAGATGACACCGACGATTCCGATTCTGACGATGAAGACATCCCTTTCGCCTGCCTCATTTGCCGTAAACACTACACAGATCCTATCGTTACCCGCTGTGGGCATTATTTTTGCTCTGCATGTGCCATCAAGCGTTTCTCGAAGACACCAAAATGCGCGGCCTGCGGAGCGCCAACAGGTGGCATGTTCAATCGTGCTGACAAAATCCTCGAGAAAATCCAAAAGAAGCGAAAGGAAAAGCAAGAAGGCGACGAGGATGACGACGGGGATGAGACGGGGAACGTCGAGATTGAAGGATTGTCAGCAGAGAAAGGAGGTGCTTCGGACAATGAAGATGAGGATTCGGACGAAGAGGATTGAGCCTTGAGCGCCAGTCCTCGGAGGCCAGGTTTCGATGGCTGGGCGGTTAAGGGATTTCAATACCACCTATCTTCGCCAATGTTCGATCAGGTGCGAAGCTGCATGTTCTGTACTCATAGTCACAATTCAATTCATCCCGTAGTCCTTTTGACAGTGACTGAGACGAAAACCGGCCCGACATCGCGTCAAGTCGACCGCCGGCATGAGGTTCATTCAGTCTGCGATAAGGCTCCAACCGTATTATCTACTTACTGTATATATACGGTTTTTTCTGTATATGTATATGTATATGGCTATGGGCTCAGAAGGCGTTGTAAACAGATAGTAGGTATACGGTATATACAGTATACACAGTAACAAAATTCGCCGGCATACAATGCAGCCCAACACTATCCACGATAAAATCACCAATTCCCTGTTCATCCGCGGCATCCGAAAAAACATGGCTGGGGATCTCGTGGTCTTGTGATAACACCTGGCTTCGAAGCACTCTGTTCACCTCTACCATCGGCTCTTTGACGCTACCTCTCTTCAACGGATTTGCAGCAAAAAAA